>JANBSD010000012.1:0-40264 GCA_027578495.1 Coemansia sp. RSA 2610
GCGACGGCGACTGCCCGCTCGCCGGAACACTGCTGCTGCCGGCAGTAGTGGCAGAGGGCGGCCGCGCGCCGCCAATGCGCTCGCGCAGGGCCCGCAGGCGCTCGAGACTTGACCCGGTGGACACGGGCACGTATGCGCTGCTCTCGCCGGCCGCCGGGCTGCGCGTGCGGTCGATGGCCGGCGACGACGCCGCCAGCGATGGCGTGTGGGCCAGCGGCCGCGCAGCGGGCAGCAGCGGCGAGTGCGACGCGCGGCTGGCCGGGCTGCGCGTCGCGCTGGGCGCCGGGCTCCAGGACGCGGGGCCCGCGTCCTCGTAGCTGCGTTCGTCGTCGTCGTCGCCGCCGTCGGCCTGCGCGGCGCGGTACACGGCCAGCGCCTGCTCGGGCGTCGGCCGCTCGCTGCCATCGCCGGCGTCCTCGAGCGCGCGCGCCAGATACTCCCAGGCCTCGGACCGCGCGCACATGTCCGCGTGCAGGTCGCGCGCCCACGCGTCCAGCGCGGCCGCATCGGCAGCCGGCGGCGGGCCCGGCACCGGCCGCTCGCGCTGCACCTCGCGCACCACGGGGCCAAAGTGCGCCCACACGGCGCCGCGCAGCTCCATAGCGAACGTGTGGCTGATGGTCTTGACCGTGCGCTTGGGCAGGTCGCCAAAGGTCCAGCGCTCGGCGTCCTCGCGCTGGCGCCACGCGCTGTTCGGCGTGGAGCGGAAGAAGCGGTGCGTGGCCAGCAGCACGTGGTCCACGCGCACAAACGCCGCGCGGCGCGCGTCGCCGACGGCCGGGAACGCCGCGCCGGCGGCCAGCTGCGCGCGCAGGTCCTCCTTCAGGTGCTTGGACAGGCGCCACAGGCAGCGCATGACGATGTCGCCCATGTCGGCGCGCACAATGTCCGCGGCGTCGACCAGCGGGTTGGGCGCCGCCGCCGCGGTCGCCGCGTCCAGCAGCGCGATCAGCGCCACCAGCGCCGCCGAGCGGTCGGCGCGCTCCAGCACGCGCACCATCACGCTGTTCGCGGCCTTGTGCAGCTGCGCGCCCGTCGGGTCCGCCGCGCCGGTGCGCGCGCGGCTCGTCGGCGACACGTCCGGGTCCACCAGCAGCTCCACCAGCGCGCGCAGCAGCGTGTGCACCGCCGCCGGCCGCGCCCACAGCGCCAGCCGCCGGCTGCCAAACACGTCCAGCAGCAGCGCCACTGCGTCGCGGCGCACGCGCGGCCGCGACGCGTCGCCCAGCAGCACGGCCACGCGCGTCGCGATCTCGCTGACGTGGCGGCGCAGGTGCGCCAGCGCCGGGCTGCGCGCGTCGTCGCCGTCGGCCGTGCGCAGCAGCCCGTGCAGCCGCTCCAGCGCCGCGCCCGCCGCGTCGCCGCGCAGGTCGTCGACCGCCGCCGCAAGCCACTGCGCGCGCTCGCCGTCGCCCATTGACGCAAAGTCCGTCGCCCGCGCTGCCGCCGCGCCGGCGCTCGGCAGCCCGGCCAGCGCCGCGCGCAGCCGCTCGCTGCGGCCGGCGCCGTAGCCAATCGGCTCGGCGTCCATCTGCACGCCCAGGCCGCGCACGCCGGCGCCCAGCTGCTCGCTGGTGGCCGCCGAGTACGCCGGCAGGCTGAGGCTGTCAAAGTCCAGGCTGAACATGGGCGTTGCCGATGATGGAGCTGCCGGCGCGGGCTGCGACGCTGGGGCCGGCGGCCGCGCCAGCCGCGATGCGCCGGCGCCGTTGCTGGCGCCGGCTGGGCCGCTGCTGGCAGCCGGCAGCGGCCGCCCGATGCCCGACGTGCTGCCGGCAGCCGGCAGCCGCGCGCGCACGCCACCGATGCGCGACGCCGGGCGTGCGTCGGAAGATCCGCCGCCGATGCGCGACACCGGGCGCGGCTCGGCATAATTGCGCGACGCTGGCCGCGGCTCCACACAAATGCCCGAGCGCCGCAGCCGCTCCTCCAGCAGTGCGCGCTCCTTGTCGGGCACGCGGCCGCACAGGCGCCACAGCTCGTCGGCGCCGCCGGGCAGCAGCTCGCCGACGGCCACCAGCACGGCCAGCGCGGCGGCGCGCACGGCGCTGTCGCGGTCGCCGACGGCCTGCGCCAGCACCGGCACGGCGCGCGCCGGCTGCGCGCACACGGCGCCGAGCTGGCCGCCCGCGCGCTCGCGCACCAGCACGCACACGCAGTCCAGCGCCTCCTGCCGCACGCGCGCGCTGCCGCGGTGGCCCACGCCGTGGTCCAGCAGCGCCGCAAACACCTTGCTCGCCGGCCACAGCCGCGGCACCTGCTGCGTCAGCACGCGCCGCGCGCGCGCGCGCACCGCCTCCTTCGCGTCGCCCAGCCGCGCCACCAGCGCCGGCACCACCGCCTGCGCGTCGCTGTCGCCCCACGCCGCGCCCGCCTGCTCGGCCAGCCCCGCCAGCCGCTCCAGCACGTCCAGGCTCTTGAGCAGCGTGTGCGTCGACCCGTCGTACATGCGCAGGCTCACGTACTTGAGCAGCAGGTCCGAGTGCGCCAGGTACCGCGCCGCCAGCGAGTCTTCGCCCGCGCCCGCCTGCGCCGCCAGCCCGTAGCGCTGCGCCAGCCCCGGCACGCTGATCGCCTCGTCCAGCTGCGTCAGCCCGCCCAGGAAGTCGCGGTCGCGGTAGTGGCCCTGCGAGAACAGCTGCCGCTGCACGCGCGGGTTCAGGTGCGCCGCGCACTGCTCGGCCAGCTGCGCCTCCAGCTCCGCCCGCGTGCGCGCGTCGCCCAGCTGCGCCCACCGCGGCGCCCCGTGCGTGCTGGCCGCCGCGTCGCGCCGCGCGCGCAGCTCGCGCGCCCGCGGGTCGCAGTCCAGCACCGGCGGCACATGCTCCAGCTCCTCGCTGCTCATGCGCGCCAGCTGGCTGGCCATCGTCGGCGCCGCGCGGCCCTGCGCGCTGCCCGCCCGCGCCGGCCGGGCCGTGCGCGGCGCCGCCGATGCGCCCGAGACCGGCCGCCGCACAGCCATGGGCCGCCGCAGCATGCCCGGCCCTGACGCCGAGGAGCTACCCAAACCCGCCGAGGAGCTACCCACACCTGCCGAGGAGCTGCCCGCGCCCGCCGGGGAGCTGCCTAAACCTGCCGGCGCCCGGCCCAGCAGCTGCGACGCCGTCATCACCGGCTCGGCGGCCGGCGACGGCGCCCGGTCCGCCGCAGATGCCGCGCCCCGCTGCTTCTGCCCGAGCCGCGCCGCGCCCGGCGCCGGCGCGCCGTCTGCCGCCGACACCGCGTGCCGGAACTCCTCGACAACCGGCGCCACCGTCGCGTGCGCCGCGCCGCGCAGCTGCAGCCCGCACGCGTCGTGCACGGCCTCGAACCCGCAGCTCCTCACCGCCAGCCCCAGCACGCGCGCGGCCTGCTTGCGTACCTCGACGTTGCGGTCCTGCAGGCACACAAACAGCGGCGCCACCAGCGCCCCCAGGTCCGGCAGCCGCGCGCGCGCGCCCAGCGTGTCCGCCGTCCACTTGAGCAGCGCCGACCGCAGCTCCGGCGACGTGTCCGCCAGCGCCGTCGGCAGCGCCGGCAGCACCGCCTGGTCCACGCTGCCGCCGCTGGCGCCCGCCCACGCCGTCATCGCCGCCAGCGCCGCCGCCCGCACGTGCGGCTTCTTGTCCGCCAGACAGTGCATGGTGCTGAGCGCCACAATGCGGATGTTGGCCGCCAACGCCGCCCCGCTGGCCGTCGTCAGCAGGCCCAGCACGCCCAGCGCCACCGTGATCAGATTCTTGTTCGGGTCCTGCAGCCGCTGCTTCAGCGCCGTGTACATGTCGCCCGAGATCCCCGGCTGGATCCGGCCGCTCGCCGACTCCACCGCCGCCTGGATCGCCTCCAGCGCCGCCTTGCGCTCCTTCCAGTTCGCGTCGCCCAGCCGCTTGTAGATCGACGCGCCCACCAGCGCATGCAGGTCCTGCCGCGGGAACATCTCGTCCGCCGCGCTCTCCGCGCCGCCCCCGCCCGCCGCGCCTGCTCCCGCCGAGTCGCCGCCAGCCAGCCCGCGCTGCGTGCGCGTCGGCTCGGGCATCGGCTCGGCGCCCACGCGCTCGAACTCGGCCTCCACCAGCTGCACCAGCTGCGGGTTCAGGTCGCCGACCAGATCTAGCACCGCCGGGCCCACCGCCCGCCGCAGCGTGCCCATCAACCCCACCGCCGTCGCGCGGGTCTGCGCGCTGCTGCTCTGCAGCCCGGCGTCGCGCGCCACGTCGGCCACCGCCCGCAGCCCCACGCCCTGCACCCCAAACTCCAGCAGCTGCGTGTTCAGCCACGCCAGGCAGTCCATCGCCACCTTCGGGCTCTTCTGCCCGCGGATCGGCTCCAGCGCCAGCCCCACCACCAGCTGCAGCGTAAACCGCTCCGCCATCGCCGCCAGCGCGTCGCCTGCAGGGCCCTTGAGCTTGATGTCGCCGAGCTTGTCCACCAGCGCCGGCACGCTTAGCGCCACCGCGCCCGTGCTAAACTCCAGCTGCTCCTCGCCGGCCATCCACGCGATCAGCTGGAACGCGCGCGACGTCACCTGGAAGTTGCTCTCCTTCCACCCGGGCCGCCGCGCCAGCTGCCGTACCACCAGCTCGGGGTGCACGCCGCCGCCGCCCGCCGCCTCGTCGCCCAGGAACGCGCGCAGCTGATCCATCGCCTCCACGCGGTCCTTCCACTTTGCGCTGCTCAGCCCCTCCAGCACGCCCGCCGGCAGCACCGCCGCTATCTTCTCGTCCAGGCTCTCGTCGTTGGCAAACCGCATTTTGATCGCCTCGCCGCCCTTGGCCGCTCCTGCGGGCGCAGCCTTGCCCGCCGGCTTGCGCGCTGCCGGGGCTGCTGCCAGCCGCTTGGGCGCCGCCGGTTTGGCTGCCGCCGGCCGAGGCGCTGCCGGCTTTGGCGCGGGCGCCGGCTCGGCTGGCGGCGGCGGCAGCAAGTCGTCAATGGGCCGCCCCTCGCGCTGCGCCTTCTTGATCGCCGCCGCGCGCGCCGAGGCCTCCAGCTTCTTGCGGATGTGCGGCGGCAGATTGGCCCCCAGCCCCGCCGACTGCGCGTCGCCGTCGTCGGCCGCTGCCGCCGCCGGTGCGGGCGCCCGTGGCCGCGGCCGACCAGCGGGCTTTGGCGCCGGCGCGCGCGGCTTGGGCGCAGCCTTGGCCTTGACCGTGGCCTTGGCCGCATACTCGCCGATCTTCTCCAGCTTGATCTTGTCCACGCCCTCGATAAACGGATCCAGCACCTTGGCCGTCACCAGCTTCGACAGCGTGCCCAGACCCTCAGCCGCCGCCTCGCGCACGCCAGCGTCGCCGTCGTCCAGCCCCGACTTTAGCTGGTCCGCGTACTTTTTGATGTCCCCCTTTCCGGGCCGCGTCGCGACCGCCGCCAGACTGCGCCGCAAGAAATGGTGCGCCTCGGCGCGCACCTGCGGGTTCTTGTGCGTGGCGCCGGTAAAGTAGTGGTCGCTGATTGCCGCCAGGTCGCAGCCGGTAGCCCGAAAGTACGCGTCGGCCGTCGCGCGGATCGCGTCTACGACGGTTTGCTTGCGCTCCTTGGACTTCTCCACCAGCGCCGGCAGCGTGCTCTGCACGTACGGCGCAAACGGCTGCCGCAGCCCGCTGGCCAGCAGCTCGAGGCACTGGATCGCCAGCGTCGCGACAATTATGTTGGTGTCGCCGATCTTCTTGCCCAGCTCCTGGATCACGTCGCCCGTCCCCGGGCTCATCTGCAGGCGCACCGCCTTTTGCAGCGCCACGTGCAGATGCTCGAGCACCTCTTTGCGCTCCTTCCACTTTTTCGACGCAATGAACTCGTGGTAGTCGTCCGACAGCTTTTTGGTGATGTCCACGGGATCCGCCAGATCCCACGGATCCATGCCCGCGCCCGCGTCGCCCGAGCCGTCGTCCTCGCCGTCGCTGGCCTCGGCGCCGCGCCCGGCGGCCGCGGGGGCGTCGGCGGGCTCGTCGGCCTCCTGCTGCGACCGCAGCAGCCGCTGCTGCTTGGGCGGCGGCTCCTTGGCCACGGCGGCAAACTGGGCCTCGAGCTCCTTGAGCAGCACCGGCGGCAGGTCCTGCAGCGACGGCATGATCGCCGGACCCATCCAGCGGAACAGCTCGACCGCCAGCTGCTGGGCCTCCGCGCGCACGCCGTTGTCGCGGTGGGCAAACGGCTTGGCCAGCGCTTTGAGCAGCGGCTTGAGCGCAATAAACTTTACGCCGAACGCGTGCACCAGCTCGCGCACGGCCGCGACGGCGGCGGCAACGGCCTTGGGCTGCTTGGCGTCGAATCCCTCGACGACGCCGGCCACCACGGGCGCCGGCGTATCGGCCTCGCTGAGCAGCATCAGCAGCTCCTTGCTGTTTGTCCGCGTCCCCGCCTTGGTCGCCGCCAGGCATTTGGCCACTATACCGCCCACTATCTCGTCCCGCCGCCGCACCGGATGCGGCGCGTTCTCGACAAACGCAATCACCGCCAGCAGCCCGGTCTCCTGCGCGGCCATGTTGCCGTCAAGCACAATTTTGCCCAGCAACGATTCAAAGCCGCCAAACTTGCCGGACTCGCGCTCGGGGTCCAGCTGCCGCAGCTCCTTTGCCAGGTCGGTGTACGCATTCATGCGCACCTTCCACACCTACGTTTTTTTTGCTGGGTTTGGAAAATGTTGGTTAATTCACAAGGGGGGTATGTTGTTCTGGGCGTGGGGGTATATGGCCTATGGCGGCAACATACCTTGTGTTCTAGCCGCTGCTCGAGCGGCAGCGATGAGAAGTCCTCCTCATCCGCCATGCGTCTGCTAGGGGAGGTCTTCCTTTTTTAAGGGGGGCTCAAAGCGCAACGGTGGTTAGGCAGTTGTACAGTAGATATATAATGTTGCAAAAGAGAGGAGAAAATGCGCGAGGCCGATTAGCGTGAATTAGAATAAAGAGCAGCTGGGTGCGTGACTGGGCTAGCCGCCTTTGTTTACTATAGCAGGCACGTGACCGGAGATTTGATTGATTGGCGCTGCGATCAAGCCTAATTTTCGGGAAAGGGGGGACATTTCAAAGCCCGTTCCAGGAAGGTAAAAATTTAGCAGGTGAAAGCGCGTGGAGAGAGGAATCCCCTCACATGCGGATCAACTACACCCGAACAATAAGAATGGGGGAAAAGCAAAGCGTCTTTTTTTAAACAGCCGCTTCTCACGGCTGCATCCCCAGTTGCTGGTTGGACGAGGCAGAGGGGACATGTAGAGAGTGAGAGGCAGGTACTTTAGCTTTAGCTTTGCTTCGTTCCCCTTTTTTTTTCTTATTATTACTCAGGGGCGACTTATTATTGCGCATAGACGTTGCTTTGCCACAATAGACAAATGGCGGAGCGGCGAAGCATGGATGCGCAGCCCGGCGGCGAGGGCGAGCAGCCGTGGCTGGCGTTTGCGTCGGCCAACGGCATGATGCACACGTTCGAGACGATTGGGGGCAGCAGCTCGTCGCTGAGCAGCGCGCTGAGCAGCGCGCAGGCGATGGAGTGGACGGGCAGCGGCAGCGCGTCGGCGCAGGGCGCGGGCGGCGACACGGGCAGCTCGCTGAGCCGGCGCAGCGCGTTCCTCAGCACCATCGACCCGGCGGCGCGGCGCAAGGTGGAGGCGGCGCAGGTGTACTTTCTGGACTACTACGTCGACCACCTGACGTACATTGCCAACCGGCGGCAGCGGCTGGACAGCTTCAAGGCGGCGATGCGCAGCGTGCACGTGACGGCGCACGAGGTGCAGCAGTCGTGGCACAACCACCAGCTGAACGAGACGAACATTCTGCGGCGGCGGCGCAACCGCACGCGCGAGCGCGAGTTCGACGTGCTGGCGCAGATCGGGCAGGGCGGGTTCGGGCAGGTGTTTCTGGCGCGCAAGCGCGACACCGGTGAGGTGTGCGCGCTCAAGAAGATGGAGAAGCAGCTGCTGGTGCGGCTGAACGAGGTGCAGCACATATTGACGGAGCGCGACATTCTGCGCACGTCGCGGTCCGAGTGGCTGGTCAAGCTGCTGTACGCGTTCCAGGACGCGCGGCACCTGTATCTGGCGATGGAGTTTGTGCCGGGCGGCGACATTCGGTCGCTGCTGATCCACAGCGAGCTGTTCCGGCACCCCGTGGCGCGCTTCTACATCGCCGAGGCCATTGTGGCCGTGGCGGCGCTGCACTCGTTCGGGTACTTCCACCGCGACCTCAAGCCGGAGAACTTTCTGGTGGACGCGTCGGGACACGTCAAGCTGACGGACTTTGGGCTGTCGCACGGCCACCTGAGCCGGCCGACGCTCGAGCGCATGCGGCGCAAGCTCGACCGCGTCAAGGACCGCGAGCCGGTGGTGCAGTCGTCGAGCGAGAAGCGCAGCCTGTCAAAGTACGCGGCGGCGCGGCTGGCCGACGGCGCGTCGCGCGCGTTCTCGATTGTCGGGTCGCCCGACTACATGGCGCCCGAGATCCTGTACACGTCGCTGGCGGCGGACCGCGACAACGCCAGCGACGCGTCGGGCAGCCGCGCGTCCAACGACCCGCTGGCGGACGCGCACCTGGGGTACGACTTCCGCGTGGACTATTGGTCGCTGGGCTGCATCCTGTACGAGTTCTACGCCAGCTACTCGCCGTTCACGGGGCCCACGGCCGACGACGTGTGGCGCAACGTGTACCACTGGGAGGAGGTGCTGCAGCGCCCGGACTTTGCGTCCAAGGAGGCCGACGACAACCTGCGCCCCGAGGCCTGGGACCTGATTGCCGCGCTGGTGTGCCACCGCGACATCCGCCTGTCGTCGCTGCCCGAGCTGGCCAAGCACTCGTACTTCCGCGGCATGGATCTGCTGCGCCTGCGCGAGACGCAGGCGCCGCCGTTCGTGCCGGCGCTGCAGTCGGACGCCGACACGCGGCACTTTGACGACTTTTCGGACCCGGCGTCGATGGCCGCGTACAAGGACGTCAACAGCAAGTGGAAGGACCTGGGCGGCATGGCCGCGCAGCCGGCGGACGTGGACCCGGCGGCGTTCATTGGCTTCACGTACAAGCACAACCGCCAGCACCGCTTCATATAGAAAATATAATATACCTGTGTAAGAAAGGGATCTATGGGCATTGCTTGGCTATGGCGCGCACACGCCGGCGCTCATCGGCTTCACGCACAGCCGCTTCAAATAAAAGATATAATATAGTTATATAAGTGGATCTATGAGCATTACGTGCCTATGGCGCGCACACGTCGAGCGGCGGCGCAGCGGCACCCCACGTGGCCACCGAGACGTACGTCACATAGGCCATGGCCACGACGCCCACGGCCACCAGCGCAGCGTCCTTGAGGCGCGCGCGCGGCGTGCGGGCCACGGCGCGCAGGTGCATGCTCGCCGGGTAGATGAAGCTCAGCGGCACCAGGCAGAACGAGCCCACCAGCGCCACGACGTTGTCCAGCTGGTCGGCGCCAAAGATGGCGATCAGCGCGATCAGCAGCGCGGCCAGCGTGCGGAAGGCGTTCTTCAGCCACTTGACGCTCTTAAAGTCGCGGCCCGAGCGGCTAAACATCATGGCCTCCATGATGCGCACGGCCGGGAACAGCTGCAGCGGCATGGAAAACAGAATGGCCACCGAGTACAGCACCTGCACCAGCAGCGTCCACGCCGACGTGTTGGGCAGGTTCAGCAGCACCACGGCCTCGACGCGCGCGCCAAACGTCAGGTACGACAGCGCACCCACGCACACAAACAGCGCCAGGCACAGCGTGATGGCCAGCGTCAGCACGCCGGCAAAGCTGCGCTTGTCGCGCAGGCTCTCGAGAATGGGAATCACCAGCGTCACGCCCTCGAACGAGTACACGGCGGTGCCCACCAGCAGCGGAAAGCGCGCGGCATTGAAGTTGACGAACGGCGCCGGGCCGTGGGCGGCAATGGCCCAGGCGTCAAAGCCCAGCAGGTAGCCCAGGCTGGCGATGATCAGCACGTTGGCCACCAGCGCCACGGGCGCAAAGTAGCGGATCTGGCGGATCAGCGCCAGCGGCACAAACACCAGCGTCTGCACCAGCACCCAGAACTCGGTGGGCAGCTGCAGGCGGCAGGCGCTCAGCGTGTTGAACACGTTGCGCCAGTTCTGCGCGACAAAGATGGTGTACGCGCAGCACCCGCCCAGCTGCGCCAGCACAATGGAGCTGGTGACGGCGTACTGCATCCACGGCCCGTACAGGCGCCGGCCAATGTCGCTGTAGCTGCCGCCGCCGACCTGCAGGTACACTTCGCCCAGCAGCAGGATGCAGTGCCACGCGTACCACGCCACGGCCACCATCACGGCGCACGACGCCAGCAGCCCGCCGTTGTAGAACGCGCGCGGCAGCACCAGCACGCCCGTGCCCACAAACGCCTTGATGATCAGGAAAAACGCCTTCTCGCGCGACGCGGTGCCCTGCAGCCCGCTGGCCACGCGTCGCAGCGGCGTGCGCTCGGTGGCCGCGTCGGCACCGCACTCGGCTTCGTGCACGCGCTCAAAGAACTCCTTGTCCTCGTCGCTCAGGTAGTTGCCGCCGGCAAAGTGTCCGTACAGCGCGATAAAGTCGACAAAGGTCTCGGCAATCAGGCCCGGCGGCGCGCGGCCCTGGCGCTCGGCGCGCTCGCGCACAAACTGGCGCCGGAAGCCGCCGGGCACGTTGATCTGCGCCGGCCGGAACGCCACGTCCCACTCCGAGTCCGAGTCCCACCCCGAGAACGACCGCCGCCGCGCCACCGGCCGCGCATCGCCCGGGCTGGCGGCGGCCGCGGCGGCTGCAGACTCGGGGTTACTGGTAATGGCGGCGCCGTGCGGCGGCCCGTCGTGCTTGGAGTGCCAGCGGTAGATCTGGTGCGTCATGTCGCCCGACGCCAGCAGCAGCGGGTCGGCCACCTCGCCGTCATCCTCGTTAGTGTCGCCAGCGTATCCGCAGTCGTCAGCGAGCACGCCCGCATTGAATGAATGTGCCTGTGCGGCCGCATTGGATGAATGTGCCTGCGCGGCCGCATTGAGTGAACGTGCCTGCGCGGCCGGGCCCGGCCCCAGCGGCACGCCCGCATTGAATGAATGCGGCGCGTCTATCGTGGCCGCGGCGCTGCTGGCCGGCCGCGTGACCAGGTGCCGGCGCAGGCGCCGGGCCACCTCGGCGCGCTCCATTGCCTGGCGCTGCCGCGACGACGTCGTCGAGTCGCTGTCGTCGCCCGACGCGCGCTCGCCCCACGCGCCCACGCTGCCCGCCGGACTCGACCCCAGCAGCCGCGTCAGTCGCGCGTCGAAGCTGTGCGCGCCCGTCTGTGCGCGTCGCGCGCCGCCGCCGGCGATGTCGACGGGCGCCGGCCGTTGCCGCGCGTTCTGCGGCAGCTTGTCCGCGCCCATGTGTGTACAAGGTGTGCTCAAAGTGTGTGGGGGTTCCGTTTCTATGGCTGGCAGAGGGTGGACAGAGTAAGCTGAAAAAGGGGGTGCCTGCAAAGGGAGCAGGTGCCCCTGCTTTTAAACGGCGTCGTCACGTGCGAGGCTGGGAAATCGATAGCATCGCCTTAATGAGCCCCCGCCGCTATCGGGCCCATCGAGCCGAGCCGCAGCCCTCGGCAAGCGCGCTCTGTCCGAGGGCTAGGTGGACTGTGCGCCAGAGCGCGGAACACCGCCCTACTTCCTTATCTCGCCGTGGACGAGATCTGCAGCTACCGGAAAACTCGCGCACGTGAGCCGGCGATATCGTGCATTGGCCACTCGTTCCACGAACAATGCGGCACAGGCAAACGACAGGCTGCGAAGAGATAAGGCCCATTCCTCGGCTATCTGCACGTATATAAAGCTCCAGCCCCCCGTCAGTCCAAAACATTCGGTGCTTTGAGACTCCCGTCGCTTCCGGTGTTTTTTTTTCTACATAAAGTCTCACTTTGTTCACCCAGGGGGCTATCCTTTGCTGTTTCTCTATTCCACATACATTCAACTGCCGTGCTTTTTTTTTTCCACGCTGCTTATTTTCAGATTGTCCTGTTTCTGGAAATCGATATAATGGACGACGATAGCTCGTATTGGGACCAGTACTGCGGCGACGATGGCAGCTACGTCACGCCGCTGCCCGTGGCGTCGGCGCTGCTGGTGCCGCGGATGCCCTGGCACGACGTGTCCGGCGACGGCAGCGGGTCGTCGCGGGACAGCTACTGGTCGCGGTACTCGGTGCAGGACGCTGCCGACGCCGCGGGGCCGCTGCGGCGGCCGCAGCAGCAGACGCGGCTGCTGGTGGTGCCCGACCGCCTGGCTGCGCTCCACCTCGGCGCCAGCGACGACGACGATGCCCCCGGCCATGACTGCGGCAGCGCGCAGCCTCCGCAGTCAGCGCCAATGCCCGCGCCAGCTGACTGCGGCATTGGGTCAGCTGACGCCAATGCGCGGAGGAAGACCCCCGGCTCGCCGTATACCGCAGGCTTTGCGGGCGTCAATCCGCTGGCGCTGGCCACCCGCCTGAACTTTGTCAAAGACCAGATGAAGCAGAACGAGCGCCTGCTGATGAATGCGGCGGTCTGAACCTTTCCCATTCCAAAAGGGGGGAGCAAACAATCCCCTGGTGTCTGTGTAATACTAGCGAGTAGTTTTTTGTAGAATAAAAAAGGCATTTTGATCAGGCTGGCGTCTTTTTTTGGTTGGTAAAGAGCCCCCCCAGTGCAAGAATAGAAAAAGTACAAGTTGCTAATGTCACAGATGTCACAGACGTCACACGGGAGGGGCCTATTTTATGTTCAGCACGGCGGGCGGCAGCGCCGACTCCATGCGCAGGCGCTCGCACTCGCGCTGCAGGGCCTCGCGGTACGCCGGCAGCGGCGCAAAGCTGTTGCAGTGGATGTCCAGCGCGCGGCGCTTGGCCAGCGAGATCTCGGCCGTGGCCACCGTGGCCAGCGAGTCCAGCAGCGACGGCGCCGCGCGCTTTGCGCCAATCGGCAGGCTCAGCTCAACCGCGCGCATCAGCGTCTCCAGCCCGCACCGCGGCGCCTCGCCCAGCGGCAGCGACGCGCTGCGCTGCGGCTCCGCGCCGCGCGCCGCGCGCACCGGCTTGCTGCCCGGGCTGTTGGTCGCGCGCCGCCGCCGCCGCTTGATCACCGCGCGCTTCATCGAGATGGGCCGCGCCACGTTGTGCAGCTTAAAGTACAGCCCGCACGCGTTGCAGATGACGTTGCCGTCGCCGTCGCGCCGCCAGAGCGGCGTGCTGTCCACCCCGCAGTTGAAGCACGCCGTGTCGCCCTTGGGCTCCGGACTCTTGGTCTGCGTGGCCATCGATTGCTCTTTTTGGTGATTGAATAGAATAGCAGGTGGGTTTTCCGAAGATGATGAAGAAGAAAAGATGATGCCTCCCTGCTTCTTTTTTTCTATTTGCGCTGGTTTTCTCCCTCCCCTCTTTTTTCGCCAAGAAAACTTTCAGAATGGGTCGGCTGATTTCGAGAAAATCGGAGGATAATGCAGAAGTGCCCGGTTTGCAAATAAGATAATAGTGCAGATGGCTGGCCTTTTTTTTGTGGGATGAGTGTGCTCGAGATAAAAAAAGATAAAGTGATGGGGTAGTGGCAATTGCGTTTGGGTTGGAAAATGGAGGAGTGGACGGGAGGGGGAGTGGGGGGCCGCCTGCTTTATATAAACGGGCCGACAGCGAAATGTCGCCCCCCGCAGAAAGAATCCTTGGCTATCGGAAGGAGGAAAAAAAAAGGAAGGATTAGACAATGCAAAGACTGGGCGATGATTTTCGGCAAATGTCCCAGAGACCCCGTGAGGCGGGATGACTGGGGGAGAGGCAAGGCAGGTCTGGGTTGACTTTGGGTGCCATAAAGAACGAACGTTGGGAAAAAAAATAAGGCGAGGGACCCTTATTTCCGGCTGCAAGCTTCCGCCATTGTGGCTCCACATTTCCAATCGTGTCCAATGAACCCCACCAGCCTGGCGTTTTTTTTTTGGCCTCGAAAAGGAGTGTCAGCAGGTTTGGACGGCTCGATAATCGCGTTTGCAAAGGTGGGATCTGCTTGGCACTCTTCACCTGAGTAATCGGCGATCCTCCCTTGCCATTTTCGGGATCATCCAAAGCGAGGAAAAAAAAACGACAATTGCTCGGCTTTGTCGAACGAAGAGCGTGGACACGATGGCCGGGCTTTCTGGACGAGATAAAAAAAAGCCAGACTTCTTTTTAAACCCTCTTGGCGCTAACGACACCCGGCATCCCAAAGGGTTGGGAAAAAAAACAAAGAACGAGTTCTCTCCCCTGCCACCGGAAAGAAAGATAGGGAGATAAAGTGCAAGCCGAATCTATTCGCACTGACTGCCACCATCACCGTCCGCGTGAGTTGTTCAAAGCGAGACTTTAAAAACTAGTAGATATCCGTGGGATGACGTCAGTGTCTAGTCTAGCGACTCGAGGACGGCCTTTGACTGGGCCAGCAGCTGCTCGAGTCGCCGGCACTCTGTCTGCAGCCGCACCTTTGGCGAGTCGCCGGCGATTTCGGCCATTTCGGCCGTGGCCACGCTGGCCAGCGACTCGAGCATTGCGCAGCCGGGCTTCTGGCTCAGCTCAGCGGCGCGCATCAGGCAGTCCAGGCCGTCCGCCGCAGCCGGCGCTGCTGCTGCCGAGATGGCCGGCGGGACAGCCACGCTGCCGGCCGCCGCTGCGGGCGCCGAGCGCGCGTGCGGCGGGGCCGCCGACTGCGTGCGGCTGCGGCGCTTGATTGCCGCGCGGCGCATGGACACCGGGCGCGCGGCGCCGTGCAGCTTGTGGTACAGGCCGCACGCGTTGCAGATAATGTTGTCTGCAGGGTCGCGGCGCCACAGCGGCGTGTGCTCGGCGCCGCAGTTGAAGCAGCGCGGCGTGATGCCCAGGCTGAGCTGTTGCTTGGGCGTCACGCGCCGCCGCCGCTGCACGTCGGCTGTGAGCCGGAGCTGCGCCGGCGCCGTGCAGTTGGCCGCCCGCGGCACCTGCTCGACGTCGTCCATTTGCGCCTCGGCCCGCTGCCCGCTGTTTATCGCCCGCCGCTTGATCTTGGTGAGCGGATGCATCACGTTGTACGTCTTGAGGTACAGCCCGCAGCGGTTGCACAGGTGCGCGCCCGTGCCCGGGTCGCGCCGCCATAGCGGCGTCACCGTGGTCTTGCAGTTCATGCACGAGATGGGTGCGCGTGCCTTGCTGGCTGTCGATGGCGAGGCACTGATAGCCGTTGCTGACGAGATAGTAGAGGCTGTTGACGAGGTGCTGATAATTGTTGCTGACGAGATAGTAGAGGCCGATGACGGCGATGCTGCCGAGAATGGCGTGCTTGATGCTGGCGACGCTGCCGAGGATGGCGTGCTTGATGCTGGCGACGCTGCCGAGGATGGCGTGCTTGGCGCCCGCGTTTCGATGCTGGGCAGAGTCTCGCTCAGCAGCGCTGATATCGACACCCGCGACACCGCCGTGCAGTCCGACATGCTTGTTCTGGTAATTTATTATGCTTTGTAAACAAATAGCGGGAGGCGAGCAAGCTGATAGCAGGGAAAGAGAGATGCGAGCAAAATGACACATCCCCCCATCAGATAAATCCTTCGCCGCATTTGATAACTCGCCTCCCAGCCAATCGCCGCGCCGGAAGAAGCAGTCGCGCCATCTCGGAAATCCCGACCCAGGGATCTTTCATCGCCGAGCTTCCGCCCAGCAGCATTTAAAAAAAGTAAAGCTCTCTGCTGGGGACTGAAACGAACGCAGGAATATACTTTAGACATGAAGGTAAAAAAAACACTGTAAGCAGCGGCTCTATTCGCGGCTGATGTCACGGCCAAAGAAGAAGCGCTTGACCCAGTCCGAGGCCACCAGCGTCGAGTTGCGCAGCGAAAACAGCTCGTTCAGATACGCCGACTTCCAGAACCAGAACGTGGCGATGCCGCCCGCCGTGATGTTGCGGTTGAACAGCGGCAGATCGGCAATGGCCTTCTCGGACCCAATGTACGCCAGCGACCCCTGCGACGAGTACTTGAACGGCTGCGCCGCGTCGAACTCGGCAAAAATGTCCGTGGCCGGATCGGCCGCCGCCGCGCTGCCCATGGCGTTCAGGCGCCGCGCCAGCCATTTCCCTTGCTGCGACGCGACCTGCGCCAGCGGCGCGTAGCCCGACAGCGCGCAGTCGCCCAGCGCCCAGATGTCGCGCGCGCCCTTGACGCGCAGGTACTCGTCGACCAGCAGGCCGCGCGCGTTGGTCTGCGTCGCCGGCAGCTGCTCGCGGATGCGGTTGACCACGGGCTGCGCCTTGATGCCCGTGGCCCACACCAGCAGCCCGTACGGGATCTCGGTCCGCGAGCCGTCGCCGTTCTGCACCACAAACGACTTGGCCTTGACCTCCTTGACCATCGTGCGCGTCAGAATCGTGATCTGGTTCTCCGAGAACGTCGACTGCGTGTAGTCAATCAGCTTCTTGTCAAACGCCGGCAGCACGTTGGGCAGCGCCTCCACCAGCGTGATGCGCACGCGCCGCGCCAGCGCCGGATACCACTGCGCCAGATCGTCCACCAAAAAGTCGTGCAGCTCGCCGGCATACTCAATGCCCGTCGGCCCGCCGCCCACCACCACCATGTGCAGCAGCCGGTCGCGCTCCTCCTCCGAAATGTCGTCGAACGCCGCGTTCTCCACCGCGTCCATCAGCCGCCGCCGGATCTTGCGCGCGTCCGGCATCTCCTTCAAAAAGCACGCGTGCTCCTCGACGCCCGGCGTGCCAAACGTGTTGACCGTGCCGCCCACGCCCACCACCAGGTAGTCGTACTTGAGCGTAACCACGTCCTCGGGCGCCGTCGGCGGCCGCGCGTTGCTGACCTGCAGGTCGTCCGAGTGCGTGCGCCGCTCCAGCGTCAGCTCCTTGCGCTCCGCATCGATCCCCGTGCACTCCGCCTCGTAGAACGTCACCTCGCGCTGCTTGTGCCGCGCCAGCTGCCGCACCGGCTCCATAATCGACCGGTTTTCGATCGTCCCCACCGTGCAGCTCGGCAGCAGCGGCGTGAACAGAAAGTAGTTGCGCGGCGACACCACCACCACGTTGAAGTTCTCCGTGTCCAGGTTCTTCAGCACCGTCGTCGACCCCCAGCCCGTGCCCAGCAGCACCAGCGTCTTCTTGGTCGGGTCGTATGGCTGCTGCTCCGCCGGGTTGCGGTTGCGGTACATCAGCCATGCCATGTACGACACGCCCACCGCTGCCCCGCCCACGGCCACCCGCCCCAGCCGCCGCAGCCGCGACGTCCGCGCCGCCGGCTTGCCGCCGCCCAGCGTCGACATGCCTGCACGCTGTATCTGCGATACGCCCGCGCGCTGGAGCGTCCGGAATCCCGCTCGTGTGGCAAACATAGTCAGAACGAAAAAAAAATAGTGGAAGAGATAAGGCGCGTGATAAAAGAAAGATGCCGCCGTGCGCCAGATGGGAAATGTGTCCTGTCTTATAGCTCGGCAGCGCGCGGAGAGGGAGGCGCTTCTAGACACTCGCTGTGCTGCACAAAAGCGGGACTGAAATCTTGCAACCCTTTCCTCCTTTTCGCTCCCCCCAACACCGAGAGATGATTCAGCAGAGCGACCCGGGTTCTCCGCCTTTGGTCCCAGAGAACCAAAAGCCGTCCTGTTGCATTGTCCGTGGCTGCGGGGAGTGGATCTGATGTAGTGCCTGAGCCATTGCAAGCCCAGTGACTCTGTCTGACCGAGAGACTGGGATTCAGCGAGCAGACTCCATTGCCCTCTGCCTCCCCGTTCCTGCTATCTGGAAGCAGAAAAAACTTTTCCTCCGATTCACATGTTTGCTATCTTCCTCGTCTTCCCGATCCCACCCTCAGTCTCGGCGACATACCGTCCAATGGGCACGCAGCGTGCTTCCCCAATGTCCGAGCTGGATCAACCCCCTTTTTCTCCTGTGGCCTGCAGGCCGTGCGCTTATTTTTCCGCGAGTCAAAATACTCCGTCTCCCGTCTTGGATGGTTTGCAGCACGCAAATCCACTCGGAACTGGAAAGAAAGAAATTGGTGATAATGTTCGATTGATTCCTTCTGATAAAAATATACTCCTACTCGTCTGGCTCGCTCAGCAGCACTTTAGCTTGGTGACGTGGTTGTCGTCGTCCAGGTACACCGACAGCCGGTAGTGCTGCCGGTGGTTGTACTCGTCCTGCTCCTCCGAGTGCACCAGCCGGTACGGCGTCGGCAGGTTCTGCTCCAAAAAGTACCGCTTACGCGGGATCTTCTCTTCCCGCGTGTTGAGCACGCCGTTTTCGTGGATAAACTTGTTCATCAGCCGCGGCGCCCAGTAGAACCGCCGGCACTCGTCGTGGTATATCTGCCCCTCTGAAAGCTGATTCCACATCACCAGTGCACATGCTGCCGCAATCAGTGCCTTTGCCGCCAGTCCGCTTATCATTGCTGTATTTCTTTTTGTCAAAAAAATAAATATGTGTAAGTTAGCTACTGTTTCAGGAAAAAAATGTGCAGCCATTGCAAGTGGAATATAAATCGGCTACTGCACTTGAAACACTGTGCCTAAAAATCGGCCAGGGGGGGGCTTAAAATTAGCAGCTTGTAGTCTACTCTAGTGACAACCTCGAGCACGTGCTAAGGGTATTTCGTAACTGCGGCGGCGGTCGTCGCCTGCCGATTGTCCATTTCTCGATACCAGTAACCCTTCCTGTCTAGCTCCTTCCCACCCACCCTTTCCGCCGCTCAGCCGCCAAAGAAAAAAAACGGGATTCAATCTGACGCAAATTCAGATTTCTTTGCAGCGCATTGGGTATTCAATCAAAAATGAAATTGAAGCGCAACAATCGGCAATTGTTCTAGTGTGCAGCTAGCTCCCTGCCGTCCCTGGAAATCCTGCGCAAATATGAGGCCGATAAATTACCAATCCCTGTTATATTTGTTTACACTTTATCCATAATACATCTGCCACGTTAATGGCGTCACGCCCGGATGCAGACAATACAACTCCCCTTTTCATTTTCTACTACTGCTGCTACCAATACAATCCACGGATATTGCTACCGGCTGATCAACAGCGAAAAAAAAACCCATGGCTGGTGCACGGACACAGGGAGTCGGCGTGAAGACGAAAAAAGATTGGCCTGTTAGCAGTGTTTACCGCTTTGTGGTGTCATGAAGAACGCGCAGCCACAGATCCCTCCCTGCAACTTTGAATCTTCAAGACAAAAAACATTGCTTTGAGCTGTCGGAATTCTCCTCCCTTCCATGAACAGACTATAAAAGCAACCCGTCAGTCAAGTTGACAGCCGGATTTTTTCAGCAAGCTTCTTCAGCAGCCTTATCGTTTCTAGCGTCTCCCACACAACCCACACAACCCAACCCGTACAACTCACTATTCAAGCCACATCATGCGCGCCTTCACTGCCATCATCTTCGCCTCGTCTGCCGTGCTCGCACAGGAGGTCGGCTTCACCGGCGGCGCCGACGTTGTCAGCGGCTCCAACGCCATCTCGAACCCTAACGTGAACAACGGCTGGCAGTCGGACTCGTCGCTGTTTGCCAGCGACGGCGCCGGCGCGTCGACCTTCAACAACGTCGTCGGCTCGTCGTTCACCGGCATCAACTCCAACACCGCAATCAAGGACAACCTGGCCAACAACCCGTCGTTCACCGGCGTCAAGGGCAACGACGGCTGGACTGCCAACGGCGATGCTAACGCGCTGGGCCCCGTGCAGAACCAGTTTGGCGCCGGTTTCTTCCGCCGCAGCGGCGACGTGGTCTTCGCCGACAACCACCACCAGGTCAACGCGCAGTCGCGTCTGGTTGAGCCCGGATTTGTCGCGCCACAGTTTGTCTCGGCCCAGTTCGCGCCCGTGTACCCGGGTCATTCCGCGCAGGTGAATGTGGCCAAGCGCAGCGGCGACGTCGTGTTTGCTGACAACCACCACCAGGTCAACGCGCAGGCTACTGAGTTTGTTCCGGCGTTTGCCCCCCTCGCCTGGTCGCCGGTGGTTCCGCAGGTTGTGCCGTATGTGCAGCCCGAGTACCGCCCCGTGGCCCCGGTCGCTGCCCCGGTTGTTGCTCCGGTCGCCGCCGAGCAGAACGGACAGAAGGCCACTGTCATCCAGAACCAGGTCTAAATCGACATTGTGCAGCGCACACAATTAACCAATTTTTTTGCCGTAGCTGCTTTTCTTGTTACGTGTAATGGCATTGCATTTCATATTAACTTTGTCCGTTTCTCGTCAACATTCGGTGATTTTAACTTCTAAAATCTGTTGGTCAAGGATTCATCATCCGATCAGTCTGATCCTGTCTTGTCTCCTCTTTTTTCCCTCTACAGCTTGTCATTTCCAGTTGTACATTTATAATAATTCGGCGAAATGTCCCGTCCTCGGCGGCGCGTCGACATGGTGGCTGCCGACGAACGGGCCGACGACTCGAGCGGGGGCTTCGAGGCCACGAACAGCGCAATATCGTCGCAGCTCAAGCTGATCAAATCGACCAAGGCGACCGAGCGTGCGCGCGGCGTGCGCGAGCTGGCGGACATGCTGCGCGACGACCAGCGCGGACGGCGCACGCTAGCAGCATCGATCCCGGAAGCGGCATGGGAGGAGGTGGTCTCGTGGACCGCCGGCATCATCACTAAAGAGTCGCAGGTATTCGTCAACAAGGCCGGTCCAGAGTGGCCGCAGGTGTCACCACAGAGCGAACGCGTGGGTGCTCGTATCCAGACGCACTATGCAACGCCCGTCCGCCATATCTGGGTGGCGGCGATGCCGCACGTGTCGGTCAAACTAGCGCGGTTCCTGATCAAACACATCACCGACACGCTGGCGGCGGAGCCGTGCTTGGCACACGTGTTTGCGCTGGACTATGCCAAGGTGCTGCGTGCGTGGTCGGCGCACGCGCCGCACGTGTATCATTGCAAGGATAGCCGCGCAAAGGCAATTGTCGATTGGTGCGTCGGCAGTCTGGCGCGTAGCAGCGTGGAGTCTCAGGCCAGCGGCGTGTCGGAGCCGTCGATCATGCCGGGCGATGCCGAGCTGGCGGCTACTTTGTTAGCGGTGGTCAGTGCAGCAACGCCCGCACGACTGGCATCGCTGAGCGACACGGTGCTGGATTTTTGTCTCGATTATTGCAGCCAGCACGCCCGTGAAACTGCATGCACAGCGATGGTGTTGGATGTGGCTACGACCGTGCTGCTGGCAACAGCGGATACGCAGCTGACGAAGCGGCCGGATCGCATTCAGGCGCTGCTTGAGACGGTCCAACCGCTGTGGAAGACACGCACTCCACACGTGCAGCTCGCGGCACTACACGCCATGCGTGTGCTGACGCGGCTGGTGGCGCACATTGTCGGCGAGCGGGCAGATCCAGATGCGCGCCGGCTGCTGGAGCTGGTGCTGGGGACCATGACGGACGGCCGCTGGGACCGGTTCCGGTTTATGCAGCTGCCACGCGAGCTGCTGAGCCTCTGGCCCATGGTCCACGCATCTATTCGCGCCGCCGCCACGCCGGCTGAGCTGTTTGCGCCGCTGCACACAATTGTTGAGGCAGCACAGGTGGAGTTTTTTGACACAATCGCATACCTGGCAGCGGTTTTGACCAAGTTTCAGAGCCGTGAGACTGAGGAGGCGCATCGGCGGAAGCGCGCGCGCCGTGCGCCGACATCGCTGGCGCGGCTGGTCACGACTATGGCGTCCGACGACTCGACATCGAATGCGCGTGGTGCCGCGCAGGTGATCTGGTACATGACTGCGGTGTATCCGCAGGTACTCGGTCAGCGCCAGTGCGTGGAGCTGCTGGAAGAGGTTTGCGCCCTGGTGCACAACAGCGACATGAGCCAGCACGGGAACTTGGCCGAATGGGCGCTCGGAATTCTGCGCATGCTGGCGCCGCTAAGCCGGGCCCGGCGGTCGTTTGGCGACGACGTGTGGCAGCATGCTGTGGCTGGTGCTGAAGCCGGGCTTGCAGGCGCGGCCGGTCTGACGCTGTATATGCTTCGCGAATCAGACACTAATGTCATTCACAAGATGTGCCAGAAGGCGGCCGCTGCCCTGGACGCGCGTACCGCGCCGCACGACGCGGATTCGACTCAGCTGCTGCTGTTTCTGGCACAGTATATTGATCCACCGTCCAAGTCGGCCGCCCAGGCAATTCTGCAGCTATGCGACAATGCTGTGAAGGGCGGCTGGCCCGTGGGGCTGTTTACAGCGGTCTTGAGCAGCGCCCTGGAATTGCCTCCGCTTGAGGCGAGTGATCCAACTGGCTCGGTATTTGGCCCCGAGTGGAGCGTCGAGCTGCGGTTTGCGCACACGCTGCACACGCTGGCACTGCTTTCAGACTCGCGCGAGGCGTGTACACGGCTGCTTGAGCACCACATGCAGCCGCGCGTGCGACAGGGCTCTCGGGCGCCGCTGATTTCGAGTCTGTCTCCGACACAATGGCTGGCTGTGTGCACGCAGCTGCTGATGTTTATTGAACAGTGCACGGCGTACGAAGTGGGCCAAGTGCTGGCGACTGCGGTCCCATATGTGGCCCATGCGCTGTGGCGAATCTCCGGACAACTGCCGTCGAGCGAGGCCGCGCAGGTTGCACAGCAGTTTGGCGAGCGGCTGGTGTCATTTGTGGCCGAGTTTAAAGATGGCCTTGAGCTGGTGTGGCGGACGCTTCTGTTTGTCGTGCCGTGGTCAGCGGGCTACGCACGTGTGGCAGCGCTGCCAGAGCTCACCGATTGCCTACTCAACACGCTGTTGAGCAGCAGCGACGCGCCTCTGCTGTGCGCGCTGGCTGATGGCGATTCAGCAGCCAGATCAATTGCCGTCATGTATGGCTCAAAGAGCAGCGCTGACGAGCCGCAGACCTCTGAGCGGGCAGCTGTGTCAAGGTCTGTCGAGGCAGCGGATGCGGATGGCCAGCTTTCACAGCGGCAACGCGGCCTGCTTGAAGTGCGTATGCTAAGCATGGCGTCCCAGCTGGCGCCATCTCCTGGGGTCGAGCTTGTCCGCGTGCTCACCGCGTTTATTGAGCAGCGCGACAGCCTAAAGTCAGTTATTTCAACCAGGCTGGCGACAGCGGTGGCACGGCTGGACGATGCGCAATTTTTGCTGGCATCCGAGGTGTTGGCTCGCTGTTGCATCCTTGACGGCTCGATGGATCTGCTGGTCAAGCTAAAGGAGCGTACGCTTGCGTTTTTGGAAAACTATTGCTACACCCGCCACATGCCAACGCTGTTCTGCGTGTTGCGTGTGGTGTGCACGCTGGTCAACGCGTCGGCTGAAAACACCGAGTTGGAGAGTTACGAGGATTTGCCGCGCTTTGTCGCGTGGCTGGATTCCGAAGCGTGTCACGGCCGAGTTGACCCGTTTATTGAGATCGAGTTTTTGCGAGCGCTTGCCGGGCCGTGGAGTCGCAACAATCGGCTTACGATACTCTCAATGCTGGAGGTGTCGGCGGTCAACATGCTTGTGCGGCGGGCGCAGACCGCTGCTAGCTTTGTGTTGCGCATGGTGGCCGAAGAGCAGCTGGCGTGGCTGGGCTTGGCTCTGCCGTTTGTGTACCCGGATGGCCAAGTCACGTACCCAGATGCAGCTAAGAACGATGTGGACGAGGTCCTAATGATGATGACGCGTAACTTTGGGTTAGCGCTACTAGTGTGCGACTCGGGGAGCGTGCCGCCAGGCGTTTTAACCATTATTTTGCGGCAGCTGCGTGAAGGCAATGACTTGTCGCCGAGCTTGGCGGCACTTTGTCGCCGGCTGCTTGCCTGCATGGCCGCAGCGACGGGTTATTCAAGCACGTCGCAGCTTTTGGCCGAGAGCGCGCCGGATATCTGTAGCGCTGATTTGGAGCTGCACAGCACGCTTGTCGAGCTGCTGGACGACAAAGATGCGGAGTGCCAGGCTAAAGTCAGTGCAGCGCTCGAGTTGATGCTGCGTGCCGAGTTTGCCCAGGCGCGTGAGGTGCTTGCGTCAGTCGAGGTTGGCGACTATGCCGACAAACACATATGCTGGCTGCTGACACATGCGATTGCTGCGACTGCGGATGCTAAAGAGCAGTACGAGCAGCTCAGTTCGCTAGTTTTGGAACCGTACTTTACACGCGAGCGGATTGACCGGCTTTTGCGTGAGCAGCCCGAGCGAGTGGTTCTGCGCAGCTTGGCGCTGTACAAGCCCGATTCGATCATGCGCACAGAGTTGCAACGGGTGGTGCAGAGCCTGCGCACCGACGATTATGCGCTGCCAATCGCGACTGCATTTGCCGAGGCGTGTGCTCAGACGCAGCCCATTCCGCAGTGGGGCCGGCGCTACGATATACAGACGATCCGCAGCACGGTTTTGCGCATTGCACGCATTAGCGGCAGCGAAACCATACGCGACTTTATGACGGAGCCGCGGGTGGCCTGGCTGGCGCTACACATTGAACAGCAGCTACAGCAAGCACGGGCTGGCGATCGGCAGCAGCAGCTGGCCGGTGCGCTGCTCATGCTCACTTCGCTGGCAGTGGGAATCCTGGATAGTGTGCTTGTCGAGGCAGTGCTGACACGTGTGCTAGCCGACAACTGGCTGTGCGGCCAGCTGCGCACAGCGCCGCTAGTTTGCCCGGCCGCCGCTTTGCTGCTAGACCGATCGACCGACAACACGCTCAGTAGCCTGGGCATTGGGCTGGCTAGCACACTGGCGCAGCAGCTGCCTAACATGTCGGAAAGTGACGCGTCGCAGCTGGCAACGATGCTGGCATCTCTTTTGAGTGCGGCAGCTAGTGCCCGCAACGCCAGTGCGGATGAGGCTCAGCGGCTGTTTGTAGGCAGCACGCTGGAGCCAATCATCGACTGGACGCAGTACAATGCGCTTGTTGTGACGCAGGGTGCGATAGCGCAGCTCGAGGACCGCCAGGCGCTGGCGGGCATATGCGAACATGCAGCTCGGGGGCTGGATCGCGGCGGGTATGCGGATGTTTGCGCCGAGTTTCTGGCTGCTGCAGCTGAGCGTATTGTGCAGCTGGCGGTTCCTGAAATCCGCAGCGAGGATTACGACGACGAAAATGATGATGATGTTGCCGCAGTGCATGTGGATCTATCCGCCAGCGCCACAGCGACGCTAGCGCGCGTGCGCCTAGCAGCTGTTCGGCATTTGCGCGAAAATGACGCTGGTAACGATAGAGATAGCGGTGGATCGCGGACTACCGCGCTGCTACTGCATGCAACGTCGCTGTTGACAGCATTGGCAGTGCCGGAGGCTGACGATGACGACACAGCCCCGGCCGACGACCGCGAGCGGCTGGCGCGCGAGGGCGATCTGCGCTGGCTGGCTTGCGACGCAGTGACTCGGCCGCGCAACGCCGCGGCGGCTCTGGCCGCAGTGGCCGTGGCCGCGAGGCTGCGCGCCGACGCAGAGGAAAGCGAAGAGACCGCGTTGAGCAACGGCGCGTCAAAGCTGGACGCGCGCCACAAGCAGCTGTTGCGCGCACTGCTGCGGATGCCCGCAACCGAACATGAATCCGTGTCAAAGCCAGTGGCGGCACGGGCACTGGATCTTGGGTTTTTGGAGGTTCTGTGTGGCGACCGCAGCCCCGATGGCGCACTGGCAGAGCTGGTGGCGGCACTGGTAGCGCGGCCCGAATGCGCGCGGCTACACGCAGCACTGCCGCTGGTACAGGCAGACGCACAGGCGGCAGCACGGGTATTGCCGCACGCAATATGTGGCCTGCTGCCACATGCTCCGCTCGCTGTGCGCACTGAGGTTGCCGCGCTGTTGCTGGACTTTGCGCACAACTGGAGCGAGCGAGCACCGCATATAGCGCGCGTGGTGGTTGCACGTACGCTGGAAGCGCGACAGCTGGACACACAGTATGCGGACATTCGTGCGTTTGTAGCACGTCTTCCGCTGGCGCTATTCGAGCTGGCCGATGTGGCTTCACGCATTGGACAGCCAGAGGCGGCGGCGTTTTTGCTGGAGTGCGATCTGACATGCACAGGCGCGGCGGCTGGGCTGGACAGCGTGACGGGCGCTGCACGTACGCTACTGCACTCGGTGTATGCACGGCTGGGCAGCGCGGCGGCAGCACAGCTGCTGGGCTCGGTGAGTGCGGGCGGCGGCGTGGAGCAGCGCTGCCGCGATGCCGGCGACTGGCGCACGCTGCTGCTATACGAAGAGGCAGCGGGTGGCGGCGGGGGCGACACCCTCGTGCAGCTTGGCCTGCTCAGCGCAGTGCAGCCGGATCGAGCCGCGCCCGAGGCCGCGTGCGCGGCGGCATGGCGGCTGGGACGATGGGATGCACCGGTGCTGCCTTTGGCCTGCGCGCCGCAAGAGCCCGAGGAGGCGCTGTACCGCATGCTGCGGCTGCGCTCACAGGGCCATGTGCGCGCGGCAGGAGCGGCTGCACAGGCGTTTTTGGGTGCGCCTTCAGCTATAGCTGCTTTGACGGCACCGAGCGCGCAGCGCAGTCGTGATGCATGGCCATACCATGCGGTTGCGGCGTTGCTTCCGTTAGTCTCGGGGTCTGACTTTAGCAACGCCAGCGCCGCCGCCATGTTTGTGCTAGCGCGGCGTGGTGCCGAGCTGGATCCTGCGGCGCTAGCCCCGGCGCATGACGCTAGCGTGGCACTGCATGCAATCATATTGCAAGAGGATGCAAGCGCACTGCCGCGGTTTGCGATAGCAGCACGGGCAGCCGGCGCGGCGGCGCGGCGGGCGGGCGCGTGGCAGGCAGCAATGCGCCATGTAACCCGGCTTGGTTCCGAGCTGCATGCGCGGGACGTGCCGGCGCCTGAGCTGCGGCTGGCTGAAGCAGCAACATTGTGGGCGGCCGGTAGCCGGCGCCTGGCAGTCGAGGTACTACAGGCACACAAGCGTGAGCTGCAGCGCGACACTACGGGCGATGACGATATTGCTACAATTGTGCTGTCGCGTGTGCTGTTGGCAGCCGGCGCATGGTCGGCCGAGCTGCGCACCGAGCGTGCAGAAGTGCTGTGGGCCGAGTATTTTGACCGCGCCGCCCAGCTGCTGCAGGGCGTAAGACTGCCAACTGCCTGGACCGGGCGCGCATTGCACGCGCTGGCGAGCTTTGCCGAGCGCCAATGCATCGAGTTAACGGCTACTCGAGACAGCGACGCGGCCGTGGCCATGCGCAAGCAGAAGGCGCGTGAGCTTGCCGCGTGTCAGCGCGAGATTGCGCGTAGCGGTGGCGATTCGGCCGCGCGTCTTCGCTCGGTGCTGCGGCGGCTCGAGGCCCAGGCGGCTGCTGACCGCCGCGAGCTAGCGGAGCTGCGCACTAGCATTGGCGGGTTTTTGCGGATGGCGCTATGGGCGTTTGTGCACTGCTTGGAGTGCTCGGACGCGTTTGATTCCAGCGCCTATGCGCTAGTGGCTCTAATTGTCACGCACGCGCGCTCGCCCGAGCTACATCAGCAGCTCGAGCTGGTGGACGCGGTGCCGAGTCGCAAGCTGCTGCCGCTGGCCCGGCAGCTTTGCGCGCGTCTGGGCGCCGACACCGATCCGTTCCATGTGGCTATGCAGCGACTGGTCACCCGGATGGCGATCGATTTCCCGTACCACACGCTGTACCATCTGTTCGCACTATGCAATGCCGAACGTACAACCGCGCGTCCACAGCCGCGGCGGTCGTCAATGGCGCAAGGCTCGGAGAGCGAGCGTCTGGAGCGGGGCCGTAGCGATGCCGCCACTGCAATTTTGCGCGCCGTGGCCGGGACCAGCACCGATTTACGACAGATTGTTAGCTCCGTGGACGAGCTATGCAGCGCGTACATTGAGTTGGCAGCTAGTCCAGTGCCCGAGTCGCGGCGCAACGATGCGCGGCCGATTGCCTTTTCCTCACGCTTGCGCATTGCTCGCCTGCGCGCCCAGCTGCCGGAGGGCGTACCGGTGCTGACAGCCGAGCCGCATGCCGACGCACCCCGCGATTACATGGCAGTGCCGTTTGTCTCGTCGATTGCCGAGGGCTACACCCTGGCTGGCGGTATTAATTTGCCCAAAATCGTGCGGGTTTTGGGGTCGGACGGCCACCGCTACAAGCAGCTGGTGAAGGGCAAGGACGATATGCGCCAGGACGCGGTCATTCAGCAACTCTTCCACGTAATCAACCGATTCTTGGCCGGCCGCCGCGCGGTGCCTGGCCTGCGCATGCGCACATACAACGTGGTACCGCTGACCAAACGCTGTGGAGTGCTGCAGTGGGTGGATTCGACGATGCCGCTGGGCAACTGGTTCCGCGCAAACGAGAGCAGGTATCGGCCCAACGCGCCGGCAATGTCGCAGTTGCGCGCCACCGTGCACAGCGTGCACAAGGACAAGGCCGCATCGGCGGCTCAGAAGCGCGCAGTGTTTGACGCTGTGTGCGAGCAGGCGCCGCCGATATTCCGATTTTTCTTCTACCAGCACTTTTACACCCCGCAGAGCTGGTTCGCGCGCCGTGAAACGTACATCCGGTCGGCAGCCGTCTCGTCGATGGCCGGGTGGGCGCTGGGCATTGGTGACCGCCATCTGCAGAACATCCTGGTGGACCAGGCGACGGCTGAGCTAGTGCACATTGACCTGGGGATTGCCTTTGATCTGGGTAAGCTGTTGCCAATCCCTGAGCTGGTTCCGTTCCGGCTGACCCGCGAGATGGTCGACGGTATGGGCTTGCTTGGACTGCACGGCCCGTTCCGCCATGCCTGCCAGTTGGCTCTGCGTGCGATGCGTGACAACTCACACGTTCTTATTACCATCCTCAACGTGCTCAAAGTCGACCCGCTCTACATGTGGTCGCTGATTCCCTTGCGAATTGGCAAGATCAACCGCAATGCCAGCTTCCTGGCTGTCGACGACGTCGAACGGCATGATCCCGACTCCGAGGACGAGCTGCTCTTGGACGCGGAGACCAGCGCTGCGGCCGCCGAGGAGGAGAACAAGGAGGCTGGCCGCTCGATCATGCACGTTGGCCAGCGGCTGAGCGCTGCCATTAGCGCCGAGGGCCAGATCAGCGAGCTGATCCAGCAGGCCACCGATCCGGCATTGCTGTCACGCATGTTTGAGGGCTGGAGTGCATGGTACTGAAAAGTAAACTTTTACAAAGGTGTCTTAAAATTGCTATAAAAACTAGTCGACGCTCATCGTGCGACCAAAAAGTGCGCGCTTGACCCAGTCGGTGGCCACTGACAGGCTGCTGCGCACCGACGACAGCTCCCAGAGGCAGTACGCCTTCCAGAACACCGACGCAAACGGCCCGCCTACGGTGATCTGCTTGCGGAACCACGGCAGCTCCGCAATCGCCTTTTCCGAGCCAATGTAGGCCAGCGATCCGTTCGACGCGTAGGTGAACGGCTTCGACTGGCTTTCGATTTGCTCAAACGCGTTTGCGTCCTGCGCCAGCCCGTTGAGCGCCCGCGCCAGCCACTTTCCTTGCTGCGAGGCGACCTGGGCCAGCGGTGCGTTTTTCGACACGGTGCAGTCGCCGAGCGCCCAGATATCGCGCGTGCCCTTGACGCGCAGATAGTCGTCAATAATCAAGCCGCGGCCGCTGGTCTGCACCTCGGGCACCTTGGCCCGCAGCGTGTGCGCAAACTCGCGTGCCCGGATTCCAGCAGCCCAGACGATTGTGCCGTAGGGAATCTCTTCCTCGCCGTGGTCGGCGTGTTGGACCACCAGTGTCTTGTCGCGGACCTCCTTGACGCGCGTGCTTGTGCGCAGCTGGATTCCGTTCTTCTCGAATATCTGCTCGGTATACCGCACCAGCTTCTTGTCAAACGACGGGAGCACGTTGGGCAGCGCCTCAACCAGCGTGATGCGGATGCGCTGCGACAGACCGGGCACCCATTTGGCCAGGTCCTCGGTCACCAGGTCATGCAGCTCGCCGGCAAACTCTACTCCGGTCGGACCGCCGCCCACCACGACCACGTGTAGCAGCCGATCGCGTTCCTCGTTGGACAGCGAGCCAAACGATGCCCGCTCGATTGCGTCCTTGAGCCGGCGCCGGATCTTGCTGGCGTCATTCATCTCCTTCAAAAAGCAGGCGTATTTCTCGACGCCCGGTGTCCCAAACGTGTTGTACGTGCCGCCAACACCCACCACCAGGTGGTCATAGCCAATCTGCGTGATCACGTTGCTTTCCTCTGCGGTCTGGGTCAGCGTCAGCTGCTTCCGACCCATGTCAATGTCCGTGCACTCGGCCTCGAAGAACTGCATCTGCTTCCCGCGCCGCTTGACGATGTGTCGGATTGGTTCCATGATTGACCGGCTCTCAGTTGTGCCCACGGTGCAGCTCGGCAGCAGAGGGGTGAAGAGAAAGTAGTTGCGCGGCGACACCACAACGACGTTGAAGTTTGCAGTATCGAGGTGCTTGAGGATGGTGGTAGTGCCCCAGCCGGTGCCCAGCAGCACCAGGGTTTTCTTGTCTTGCGTGGTGGCGTAAGCGCGCGATGCAATTGCGTGCAGCTGCGGGTGGGCCGATAGTCTGTGCGCTGAAAATGCGCTGGTACGCGGCATACGCAATCCGACTCTGGGTAGCATTGTTTGGTGTAGATGTGATGTTGTTTTTTGACCTGAATAAGAGTTAAAGGAAAATGATGCTTTTTTGCTTTGAAAGAGAGGGAGGCCAGAACATTGCGCTATTTATATGTCCTGGCGGCGGGCAGTGGACTCGGTGACTTGGTTTCAGTAATTCCAAAGGCTGATGTCAGAAGCAAACGGAAATTTCTCCGTCTGCGGCTCTCAACGTGCTGTTTCAGCCACTAGGAGCTTCGGAAGCATCCGGAATCCCACACCTTCCCCCCGGGTGCTGCCATCTTGTGACTCGCTTTTCTTATAAAAAAACCCATCCATCGGATAAACAAGCACAGCGCTATTAAACAACGACCGCGCTTTTTTTCTGACAGAGGAGAGCAGGACGTGGCGCTCGCACAGACCACCCTTCGATTTCTAACTCGGCGAAAGGGGGGCATGTTGTTGTCTGCATTGCATCTAAGGAGTCATGTCGTATTGTGCTGCGTGGAGGTTTTCAGACGCCGCAACATGCTGTGAACTAGTTAAGAGGACGACATCCCGAGAGACCCCGTCGAGAAAAAGGTATGGCGGCGTATTTTGGCCACTGGGATGTCCTCGTCGGGTCGGAATTATTGACCCAATGCAAAAGACGAGATTTTATCCGCGTTCGATTTATTGAGTGTCATAAATCGCGAAAATAGGAAATTTGCGCGGATATATTTACCGACGCGCTGGAATGCGGAAAATTAGGCCTGGTTCTGAACAACAGTTGCCTTCTGTCCATTCTGCTCGGCATGCACGGGCTGGGCGACAACCGCCGGGTGGCTAATTGGCACCGGAGCGACAAATGCAGGGTGGACGGGCTGCCACGAGGCAAAGAATGGCGACAGATGGGCAACGGCCGGAGCAGCATCAAGGTTGCGGTTGTCCGCAATCACGACGTCACGCTTGATAAACGCAGGGGACACCGGGAACGGGCGCACAATGCGCGGCGGCACCGCCACAGACTCGGCGACCTGCGAGTTTGCCTGGTGGTGCTTGTCAGCAAACACCACGTCGCCGCTGCGCTTGTACGCAGCCAGCAGGGGCTGCGTGCCCACCGCGTGGACAAACTGCGACCCGGCCTGGTGGTGGTTGCCGGCAAACACCACGTCGCCGCTGCGTCTGTGGAACGCACCAAATTCGTTCTGCACGGGGCCCAGCTGGTTACGGTCGCCGTTAGCGGTCCATCCGTCGTTGCCCTTGACAAACGATGCCGACGGATTGTTGACCAGGTTGTCCTTGATTGCGGTGTTGGAGTTGATCTTGGTGAACGACGAGCCGACCACGTCGTTGAAGACCTGGGGTGCCGCCCCGGCACCGCCGGCGCTGTCAAACAGCGACGAGTCAGCCTGCCAGCCGTTGTTCACGTTGGGGTTCGAGATGGCGTTGGGTCCGGCGACGACGCTGTCCCCGTCGGTAAATCCGATCTCCTGTGCTGCAACAAGCGCGATGCTGGCAAAGATTGCGGTGGCGACGTACATGCTTAGAAAGGCTCGTTTGGAAATGAAAGAATTTAGCTAGTGCTATGACTTTGACTCCATACTGGGCTCTCCATACGCTGCGGTTTTATACAACGGCTGCACCCGTATTGGGCCCGAGCTCTGGCGACCCGTGCAAGCGTCTCCTCAAACAGAATTTTTCATTAATCCTGAGTAAACATCCCTCGGGTATACTGCGTTTTGCAAAATGACATATATGTCAACAAATCCTAGCCAAGCAGTTTTAAATTGCAGCGGCGCGACAATATAAAGTGCTAGGCGCTCGGTGGCTTTCCCTGCATTGTCTGACTTGTAAAATAAATAGAAGCAGTAATCCTGGTTACATGTCTGGCATTGTGCTGCTAAAGATGGCTCAAAGCCCGGTGACTTCCTCGATTAAAATCTACCAGATTAGCGCGCTGGCCTGTTGAAATATGAAGTGCGTCGGCTGACCTGGGTGGCTGAACAATATTTTAATGTTTGCGGCTGCAGACAAGCGACGACTCCTGCAATGCGACTGAATTATCGACTCTGACATCATAGGGACCGCAATAGCGGAATATGATTCGCCTTTCGGTCCAAGAATGGTCTGCATATCATTCTAGTTTCAATTTTGGCAGGCGATTGAGGCTATACCAGGAAATGCGTTGCCCGTCCAAAAGAACGACCAGCTTGCGTGTTTCTTCCATTGCGCCGCCGATTGTTCCCAAGAGTACGCCACAATGGTGCTGGGTTTTGTTTAGCATATAAAAAACAGTAGCCGGTAGGCTTCCGCGTATTATTGAGAATATTCCCATCCCTCCTCGAAATTCCAACGCCCAAGCCGACTTTTCTTCGCTTCGTTTTATGACCTATTCTCCCTAATTCACTCTGGCTCTACAGTCTTCTTCCGCACGTCTTCCTTTTCTTGTCGGCTCTGATTCGATAAAACCCCCTGATTAGTTTTATAGTTTTTATTAGAAATGCGCGTTTCACTGGCTCTTGCATTGGCGATCGCCGCTGCCTCTGTAGCTGCGCTGCCGCTCGGCACTGCTAGCACTGGCATGTCGGGCGGTCTGTCGCGCATGGACAAGCGCGATCATATTCCCGAGAATGGCAAGTTCGAGGATCCGAGACCCGAGGAGCGCCAGCCTGAAGCTCGGAAGCCCGAGGAGCACAGGCCTGAAGCTCAGAAGCCTGAAGCTCAGAAGCCTGAAGTTCAGAAGCCTGAGGAGCGCAAGCCCGAAGAGCATAGGCCGGAAGACAACAGGCCTCGCGAACCCGAACATCCTCCAGCAAATGAGCACCATGACTCGCCGCCACCCAAGCCAGATCATCCAGTGGACAACCATGGCTCGCACCCAGAGCCCAACAACCAGCCCGTGCATCAGCACTTTGAGCACACCGAACATCCCAACAATAACCCGAACGACATTGACCACTTTTCGCACGACATCGTCAACACCGACAAAGTGCACTCGAACATTGTCCAGCACGTGTCAATGAGCGGCAACAACATCAACGGCAGGCCGAGCGGCCAGGTCGTTGAGGGTGGAAAAGGTATTGTGATCAACGGGAAGGGGAACAAGGTGTTTACGGACGGAGTGGTCCACTCGTTTGGTCCGGGCGGGTTTGTGTTTGCGCAAGGCGGTGACTCTGACTCTAACAACCGTGTAGCCCCGTCGAGACCGGATGAGAAGCCGCACGGAAGATAATCACGAATCGCTCCCTCAGCAGCTCGCTTTCTTCAAATAAATAGCACTTGGTTCTTCCCGCTGCGATTTGCACGGCGGAGAATATGGAGCGCCCTGAATGTTTTGAGAACTCCCGGAATGCTTGAAATTTAATGCAAGCTAGGCCCCGTCGATCATCCGGAGCTAAGCTTCTGGTTCACCCATTGGTGGCGGTCTGGCCAATGGCAGCCGAACCGTATCGATTATGCGTGGGATGACTTCACGATTTCCAACCTGCTTCTTTCCGGCTTTTCAGACGAGCCGGGTCTCCCACTCTTACACGCGCGCGTCCAGTTGTCTGCACTGCATGCAGATGTCGGAGGCCTGACCACATGCCAGTCTCCAAACAAAACGCAGCCGATGGAGCGCGCTCAACATTGCCCTCCCCTTCTTTTCTCCCTCTCTCTTTTCTTCGTCCATCCTTCAAAACCAGTTTCTTCCCTTCTTCCGCCCCGTCTCCTCCATTGTCTCCTTGCGGTCGAGCACTCTCCGTGTCCGTTTGCGCTCCCGATTATCCTGTTATTTTCTACCTTCATCCCTCCTCCCCCACCTGATTTTATTCATTCCTCATTTCTACAATGGACAGAGTCCACCGCGTCCGCGATGAGCACGGCTACAACATGGACGACTGGTACACCGCATCCAGGGAAAGCAAGGCAATGTCCGACACAACCGAAAACATCCACATGTTTGCGTACACCGACGATCAAATCAACCACGCGCCTGCATCGAACTCGCAACGGCAGCAAAACTGGCCGGCGCCACGGCACGAGCCCAGCTACCAGCAATCGCAGCCGCGGATGCTGACCCAGCCACAGCCACAGCCGCTCCGCCAACACCACCACCACCACCAGCAGCAGCAGCAGCAACGACTCCAACCCATGTACAACCATCCGCCTCAGCGAAACTCGAGCTTAAGCAGCAATGTTTCGCGCGAGATCCATCCCCCTGGCACGTACGCGCGCGAAATCTCGCAGTACACCAACACCTTTGGCGGGCCCCATGGCCGGCCTGAAGATCGCAGCATGGTCACATCGGGTGTGCTTACACACGAATCGGCGCAAATGCACCAGTATTCGTCGTACTCGGACTACCCGGAGCACCGGAACCAAAACCCACATGCAAAGCTTGTGGTCATGACCAACCTGCCCAAGGGCGTTGAGCTGGAGGATCCGCGCATCTACGAGTCGCGGCCGGTCACCGCCAGTACCGCTACATCGATGCGCACACCATACTCGAGCGAGCTCCACTCCAAACCAAGCCGGCAGCACCTGCTGCCCACCCACATGTCTCCCCGCGACGAGAAGCGGTCGCCAGAGCTCACAAGCCCGCCATCGGCGTATACTCCGCCAGCGCAGCCCACAGCCTCATCTACGCAGTATTCGGCAGCAACGCATATGTCGCGCAACAAGTCGCTCAACGACCGGTACAAGGGGCGCCGCGCCGGCGGCGACTCGTGCATGGGCGAGTGCTGCGAGTCCTGCTGTGGCGGCTGCATGCGGTGCACCTGCTGCTCGGTATGCTGTTGCATGGGCCCAATTATCACCACAATCATCGTTATTCTGATCATGGTTGGTATTGCGCTGGCCCTGTACTTTAACTGGGACAAAATCACCAACGCGGTCAATGGCAACAAGAGCGATCCGGCTGCCGACGCAGCAGCCGCCGCAACCACTGCGGCTGCAGCCGCGGCTCCTCCGGCGGCGCGCGATCTGATCATACGAGCAGCTACATTTGCCGGCATTTATCATTAACGAACACAAAGTAAACATGTAAACCATCAGTAGTCTTTCCAGCCAGTGACACTCAGGCGCTCAATCTTCTTCTCGACGCCAGTACGCATGTCGTCCATGTACTCCTCCATCGCTTCGAGGTACGTCGGGCACGAGGCGCCGATGATACGCACCGCCAGCAGCGCCGCATTGTCAGCGTTGTTTATAGCCACCGTCGCCACCGGGACACCGCGGGGCATCTGGACAATCGAGTGCAACGAGTCAACCCCATCGAGGCAGCGGCCCTTGACCGGCACGCCAATCACCGGGAGTGGTGAGAGCGCTGCCACCATGCCCGGGAGATGCGCTGCGCCGCCGGCACCAGCAATGATAGCCTTCAGCCCGCGCTTGTGCGCTGCCCGGGCGTACTCATACATGCGATCGGGCGTGCGGTGCGCAGACACGATTGTCAGCTCGAACGGTACGCCAAACCGCTCTAATATCTGTGCCGCTGGGCGCATGGTCGGGAGGTCCGAATCGGAGCCCATGATTATGCCCACCAGCGGCGACATTGCCGCAACGTCTGCCTTATCATCCTCGCCTACCGATCCATCAGTTAGTCGCTTGGCAGACAGGCGGCTTGCAAGCCGACTGCGCTCGCAGTCCGAAGCATTGGCCAGCTTGCCGACAATAAGGTCGGTTCGGCGGCCAAGCTGCAGAGCCGAATCAGCAACAACTGTGATATGGCCCATCTTGCGCCCAACCTTCGCCTCGGCCTTGCCATACAAATGCACCGTCGCCCCCGGAACGCTCAGGCTCGCCAGGCACGGATTCAACACGCTGGAGAAACCATTGGCGCCGCCAAGTACGTTGATCATCGCTGCTACAGGAACCTTAAGGTCGGTATCGCCGAGCGGCAGATCCAGGACAGCGCGAATGTGATTCTCAAACTGCGACGTCCCGCACGCCTCAATGGTATAATGCCCCGAGTTATGCGGGCGTGGCGCAATCTCGTTAACCAGCACCGTGCGCCCGTCCTCGTGAAGGAACATCTCGACACCAAATATGCCGGCGCTGCCCTGGGGCAAGCACGAAATGGTACACGCAGCAACACCCATGGCAGCTTCGCGAACTCGGCCGTCGATCTGAGCCGGCGCATATACCAGTTCGCATATGTTGTCGCGCTGCACGGTTTCGACGACTGGATACGCCTTGACTTCACCGCCTGGCCGGCGGACCACCATCACAGCCAGCTCCTTGATGAACGGCACAAACTTTTCAGCATACAGCATCTTGCCACCCAGCTGCTTGAATCCCGCAGCCACATCGCCTTCGCTCTTCACCACATAGTTGCCGCGGCCATCGTACGCGCCCAGGCGACACTTTAGCACAAAGGGGTAGCCGAACGCTTTGCCGGCATCCTCAGCCTCGTAAATCGTGTCGCACTTTGTATATTCGGGCAGCGCCATCCCCATCTCAGCCAAATACTCCTTCTGCAAGTATTTGTCCTGGATCAGACGGATCGTCTCTGCGGACGGCCGGACCTTGGCCAGCCCGGACTTTTCAACAGCAGCCAGCTCATCGCAGTTGACGTGCTCTATCTCGGCCGTGATCACGTCGCATTCGTTTGCCAGCGCCCGGATGGCCTCCGAGGATGTGAACGGGCTGTCGATGTGGGGCACAAAGTTGCTGATCTGCTTGGCCGGCGACTGCGTCGTCGGATCGAGCACGCGCACCTGGATGTTCATGCGGTTGGCGGCCTCGACCAGCATACGGCCGAGCTGTCCGCCGCCGAGGATTCCAATGACCTGGTTGTCCATTCTGATTTTCAAATCACGAAGAAGTAAAGAGCTGAAGGCGAAATTGAGGTGGGGTTTGGGGGGAAGAAGCAGGGGGCACGCAGATAACCAGGCTGATCGGGTGGCGGCTCGGTTCGCTAAAGCAGCTCGGCTGCATAAGTGTCTGGCCCTCTATTCCTTGCCAAGCATGGATCCTGCAACTGCTGCCTATGGCCAGCGTGCCCCCTGAGCGAAAGAACAAAGTTACTCGTTCCTCTTGTCCTCGGATCGTAGTAATGTAATTTTTTGTAAAGACTAGTAATGACTCCGGTTAGTGCGTTGAGACCTGATGGGTACACGGACGAGACGCTCGCAAAATACCCTGATTTTCGGGGAACTGTTTTGCAAAGTCATCGGCCGTATCAGATTGTATTCTGGACTATATTTGGCGTCTATGTGGTGTACACTACAGTTACATTCTCTTTGTATCTTTACTATGCACTTCGGGTTCGAGACAAGGCACTGCTGGAGCGATCGGTGTATCTCTGCTGCTTGCAAACGTTCTTTGGGTTTACCTACTCCATCAACGCAGTGCTTCACAGCTCAATTATGGATTACCCATGCTACGTTGACATCTGGCTGGTGTACTTTGGATACATCCCCTGGTCCGTCACAATCGTGTTGTTTATGGCGCGCTCCTACACGCGAATGAAGGCAAGTGCGATCTTTGCCAACGAAGCACGGGACGAGCCAGTCGCCCCCGAAAACCTAGATGAGCACCTGGCATGGCTGACGGCGATTTGTACCGAAAATACGACGGCATTTCTCGATCGGTATACGCTTGCAGAGAGCGTCGACAATACCGCTCAGAACAGCATGGACGATGTAGCTCCATTTCTAGCCCTGTCGCCGCCGGAGGAGGAGCGCGCTGCGGGCAAGGAAATGCCGCATCAGCCCGGCACTGGCCCGTATATTGAACGGCGGCGGCGATCATCAGTACAAGGGGTTCGCGTTGTCGAGTGGCGGCGACGGTTTTCCTCGGCCAAGTTCGTGACCTATGTCATTGGGACAACGGTAGCGATTGTGGTATTCATGATGATCATGTTCACCATCTTCTCGCCCAAGATGGCATTCAAGCCGGTGCACTTTAACTGCGTTCGGGGCTGGGAGTTTTTGCCAATTGTAGCGATCAGCGGCGTATTCAACGTGCTAATATGCCCGGCATTTGTAATAATTGTGTGGTCGTACCAGGACGGGTACGGGATCCGCACGTCACTGGTAATATCATCAACGCTCGGGGTTACATTCTGGGCCGCATCACTTACCTGGCGCGTCGTACACCATAACGCCAGCATATTAATTGCAGCGTCGCTGTTCTTTCTGGGCGAGGTCATTTTCGTGTACACCACCACCATTGTCGTCCCACTTGTGGTCTCAATACGCTTTGCGTCACGAAAGCGCGCCAATTCGCAGGCAGAGCTTAGCCAAGAAGAGAGCAGCTGGCTCTGGTCTACCTCGGTTCGCCGTCGACACTATGGAGCAAACAAGCAGGCGTTCTTGGCCGCGATACAAGACGGCGCAGAGTACGGGCGGATCAAGAAATGTGCTCAGGAATGCTTTTGCGAAGAGCTGGTGCTGTTTTTAAATGTGCACGCCTCGCTAAAGGAAGCAGTACTTGCAGCAGTGCGACAGCAGCAGGAGTTTGTCAACTCGCCTCAGTCACCACTCAGCCTTGCCTCTCAGGCAAACCTGTCCACCCCGCAGCGTACGCGCACCGCACCGAACTTTATTTTGCGACATTTTGGCCGAAGCCGTCCTGCAACACCATCAAGTCAGCCACAAACCAGGGAGAGCAGCACCAACCATCGTGAGCCTGTCAGCTATTCAAAAGGCATAGTCGAGTCGCTCCAGCAAGCGTTTCCGACCAAGGGCTTTGACGGGTCAACGCATGTACCGGAAAGGCTGCGCAGCACCCTGTTGGCCATCATCAAGACGTTTATTCTGCCCGAGTCTCTGCTGGCAATCAACGCGACCGACGACGTTGTGGCCGCGTGCAGGTCGTACTTGAGGGGCGATGAACTCGCCCTCGGCATCCTTGATAGCGCCAAAGATCAAGTTCTTGATCTGCTCTACACCAACGTGTATCTCCGTTTCCGGCAAGCATAACTGCATTTGTAATAAAAAAATCATGCGCAACTTCAATGCGCCTAAACTTGCAACGATCGAGAAGTGTCTGGGTTCCTGAATTGGTTCTTTGTTCTTTTTTTCGTTATTCCAATTGAATATACAATAGCTTCACCGTATGAACAATAAGCGAGCAGATGCAAGACGTCTCTGACAATGGCTACGTTCCATACGAGTCCCCGGCCTATCAGTACACGTTTGTACCCATCTTGTGCGTGTGTGTGGTGTTTTATGTCTCAACCTACACTATCTTTTTCTACCAAGCTACCGTTGTACGCGACCAGGCGCTGGTTGAGCGCTCTATATTTCTCACCTTCTGTCACACAGTCTGCGCGCTCATATACACCTGCAGTGTCACCATCCGCGGGATTGTGGTCAACTACCCATGCTTTCTCGACGTCTGGCTGACATCCTTTTCCTATGTGCTCTGGTCTTTTATATTTGTGCTATTTATGTTGCGCTTCTATATAATCTCGCGCTCTCATGAGCTTATTTCGCAGCAGATTCGGATCAACCCTGTTACCCCGGATAACTTAATCGACCACCTCGCGCGCCTGCGGCTGGCGGCGCACCAAATGCCGTGGAGCAAAGGGTCACGGCGCAGCGGATCTCTGCAAGATCGGCAGCGACGCGGCAGCAACGACCGAGACTCAACACTATCGTTGATCATGGGTCACACTGCCCCTGCTCGGCTCTGCGACAGAATTGAGTCGCAAGAGCCGGACCATAGCATGCCTCGTCGTTCGATATGGGCTAGACGCATTATATCGACTCCGTGTAATTTTGCGGCCGTCAGCCTCTTTGCGCTAGTTCTCATTGGCGCGCTGATACTGATGACGGCGCTGTATCCGCGGTTGAGCCTAAAGCACGTACACTACAACTGCTTTAAGGGATTCGAATTCCTCCCGGCAATAATTGCGTCGGGGATATTCAACATCATCATTGGTCCAGCGTACACGATCCTCATCTGGCGATTCAAGGACGC
>JANBSD010000013.1:0-39476 GCA_027578495.1 Coemansia sp. RSA 2610
GCTCAAGTCGTTTGGATTTGGGCAAGTTGGCGGCGAGCTGCTGGCCATCCATCCCGACTATGTGCTGGCAGTGCTCATGCAGAGCGAGCTTGAGGAATATAACCAGAAGCTGGAGCAGCGCAGTACCGCGTCGTTCCGGTACTGGCAGGACGCACTAATTGGCAGGCGTCCGTTTGTGCAGATCAAGCACCAAGCACCGTTCACCAAGCACCAAGAGCAGCAGGTGTACCTGAATCCGCTGGCGCGCACCTACTTTGATCCGCAGGCAAAGCAGTACCGTTTTTAAAGGGTTTTTAGTCTGGTTTGGGCCATGCGACGTTTAACATTTATTCATCTTAACGGAGGATTTATTGATGGACCACATGTTGGGATTAATAATCCAATGCCACGCGAATGCGTACTGAGGATGACTTATTCCGCTGTTGTTTGTACAGTCATTTAGAATAGTATTGTTATGTTTATAACACTATTATTCTAAACAAGGAAATATAACCACGTAGAGATAACAAGATGCCTATGACAGTGCTGTGGCCGCAATGTAGCGTGTTTTCAATCAAAAATAGTCAAACTTTTAATGTTAAAAACGCATCATATCCCAAAGACTACTAATATATAACGTAAGCGTTGATGGCTTAATTCAGAAAGCAAACCACAGCTTCTAGATGAGCGGCTCTCAGAAATACACTACTGCTCGAACAAGCAAACAGTCACAGCAACACCAAGCAACTGCACAACAAGCCAACGACTCGCCTCCCTCTTTTCTCGCCGCTACCGCGCAGTCACCACGTCGCTGACGCTGGTCAGCTATGCGGTTACCGAAAACCTGTACGATCTGCAACTCCGCATGCAGCCGACGGTTAAGCAGGGGCTTCTTGGCAATGTGCCTTTTTGCGTTGTGCTCGACAAAGGTGTGGTGTGCCCGGGCGACTCTGCGACCTTTCATATTGTCATCGACCCGCTGCCCAGCTCGAGCAGCGACGGCGAAGACACGCTGAGCGTGGGTGAAGCTACTGAATCTGCTGACGCGTCGTTGTCGGATAGCTCGACCAGCGGCATGCTGCATTCTCGTGAGCACCGCGGCCGGCAACTACTGCGCAAACAAAGCCCCGCACATAATCAGCACACTCAGCCATCCGGTGCCTGGGGCTACAAGGTCCGAGCCACACTCGTCCAACACACACACTACATATTCGAGTGCAGCCTCACCCCCGGCCGTTACTCATTCCGAGCCAGTAAGAATGTCGCTCACGCACATCTACCCTCGATTATCGTTCCAGCCCAGGCAACCTCGGGCGCCGGCACGCACCTGACACTGGCGTTACAAATCCCCAGTCAACTGCAATGCCAGGTGCGCACCAGCGAGCTTGCAATTAGCTACTCGTTGCGGCTGGAGTTTTTCCCAAGATTGTCTGCTCGTTGGATGCCTACACAGCTGACCAGAAACACATTAGCGAGAAAAAGAGGCTATGTTTTGTTTGGCTTTCCGGTTATTGTGCCACCCGATTCTCTACCTAAGCTCATGGGAAATCCACCCCCTTATTCCCAGTTGTAATTGCAAGGCTTCTCTTTGTGTAGACAAATAAGGTGTATGCCATATGGCGCCTGATTATTTTTCCAATAAACAATAGTAGTATAAAAGTGGGTGGCTAGCGAGCTTGGGATAAACAACAACAACCACTTGATTATTTTTTCCCAAACAAGCTTACATTGTCTGAGCGCACGGGTAACTATAGTGTCAAGGAACTTTTTGCTTGTCTAATATGACGCTATCTGCTGGCAATTTTTTTAAAATGAAAACCTCACGAATACGTATGCAAACTACTCAAATAATAAACAGCTGCTTTTTATCTCCAAAACTGACAGCTATCCATTCATTGTGGTTATCCAGATCAAAGACGTCCTTATTTCATTTTTATAAATGACAACTCTGTCAACTGTGACTATTGGCATTGGGCCCACGTCCTTGTCTTTCGACTCGGCACCTGAAGATACCGATGAGCTGCGCCAGCTTGCGCGCGCGTTTGAGCAAACTGGCCCCGACAAGAGCCTGTCGTGGCTTGAGCTTTTCACTAGCTTCCTTGATTTCTGTGCTCAGCGCAGCCCCTCGCTGGCACTAGTTGTGTTCAGCGCGCTAAATGCTGAACTTGAGCGCAAGACGCTAAACATTCACGCGGCTGTGCACCGCCTTGACCTGGGCGCAGACAGCGCGCGCGTGGTGCTTCGGTCGTACTACGCGCTGTGGAAAACGCCGGGCGCGCAGCAGCTGTATCAGCGCGCTGCATCCAACCAGCAGCCAGCGCTGTTGTTTGCCGAGTCAACCCGATTGCTGGCTATTTTCGGCGGCCAGCGCGGCGTGGGCAACTGCTTGGAGGAGGCACAGCAGCTGCTGGACGTGTACGGCCCGCTGCTGCGCGGCTACGTACAGCGAATGTCGGAGTTTCTTGGCCGTGAATCTCAAAATAGCCAGCTTGCACCGGCTTACCCACAAGGATTTGACGTGTTTACATGGCTGACCAGAGCCGATTCCATGCCCGAGCTGCGCTACCTCGAATCAATGCCGGTCATGATTCCAGCTATCGGACTCACCCAGCTGATGCAGGTCATGGTGCTGTTCAAGACACTCGGAGTGTCTCCTGGCGAACTAGCCCGGCAATTCAAAGGTAAGAATGCCAGGCGTGTTGCAATGACAAGCTGTTGCAATAGTAAACCTGCACATCAATAACTGACATATTTAACAACATGTTTGTAGCGATGACTGGGCACAGCCAAGGCATCGCCATCGCTGCAGTGTTCTCAATGCTATCCGACGAGGTGTCGTTTGACGAGCTGAGCACCAAAATCCTGGGCCTGCAGATGCTGGTTGGAGCCTTGCCGCAGCTCGAGTATCCCTACTACGAGCTGAACCCTCGCTTGATCCATAGCTCTGCTCCACTGCAAGACTCAGTGCCTTACCCAATGGTGCTGGTTCGCGGTCTCCAGCAGCCTGCGCTCGAACAGCACATTTCAGAGTTTAACAGCCGCTACGACTCGGCGCTGGAGCAGGTTTATATTGCCGTCTGCAATACCGCAAGCACGTTTATTGTCACCGGCGTGACATTGGCGGTGGCTCGATTTGCCGAGTACCTGTGCGTGCACTCGGCGCACGCCGATGAGGACCAGTCAAAGGTTCCATTTGCCTTGCGCAAGCCCGTGGTTGGCGTAAGCTATCTACATATTACTGCACCGTACCACTGCACGCTTCTGGAGTGTCTGGTGGAGCCGATATACAAGCTGGCAGCAGAAAAGGGCTGGGTGCTGGACGCAAGCAACATGCGGCTGCCAGTGCGTGCGTGCGACGACGGCCACGACATCCGCGCTGAAGATAATGTTACCCGCTTTCTGGTCAGAAGCATGTGCGTCCTGCCAGTCGACTGGCCAGTGGCCGTCTCGGAGGCCAATACCACGCACATTGTCGACTTCGGGCCCGGCGGGCTTGGCGGGTTTGGACAGCTGGCACACAAGAACGTCGAGGGCCGCGGCATTCCGGTGATCTGCGCCGGCGCGCTGCCTTTGCGCTTGGCAAACGCGGCGCTCGGCACTAAGGCTGACCTGTATCAGCGCCAGATGGCCGACATCGTTACAACGCCCAACTGGCTGGCCGAGTTTGGCCCGCGACTGGTGCGCACCGCCCACGACCGTAAAGTCCACATCGACACGCGCATGCACCGCGTTCTGGGCGCCCCGACGGTGATGGTGGCCGGCATGACGCCAACCACGGTCAACGAGCAGCTGGTTGCCGCCGTCAACAACGCTGGGTACCACGCCGAGCTGGCCGGCGGCGGAATGCACAGCGAGCGCGAGCTGGCTGACCGGATTCAGGCGCTGGCCGCGGCGGTTGCGCCTGGCCAGGGCATCACGCTGAACTGCATCTACATCAACCCGCGGCAGTGGCAGTTCCAGTATCCGGCGCTGCTGCGCATGCGCGGTGACGGCGCGCCGATTGCTGGGCTGTGCATTGGCGGCGGCGTGCCCTCGACCGAGAAGGCATTGGAAATTATCGATGCATTGCGCACCGCAGGAATCCGTCACATGTCGTTCAAGCCGAGTTCAGCAGAAGTTATTCGCCAGGTGGTCCAGATCGCCCGGGCCAGCAGCGGGTTTCCGCTGGTGCTGCAGTGGACCGGTGGCCGAGGCGGCGGTCACCACTCGTACGAGGACTTTCACCAGCCGATTCTGGAGACCTATGCGTCGATCCGTGCCTGCAAAAACTTGGTACTGGTTGCGGGGTCGGGATTTGGCGACGCTGAAGGCTCGCTGCCGTATATCACTGGCGACTGGAGTGCGCGCTACGGCCGGGCGCCGATGCCGTTTGACGGCATTCTGCTGGGCTCGCGAGTCATGGTGGCCAAGGAAGCGGGGACTGCGCCGGCAGCCAAGGCACTGATTGTCGCCGCAACGGGCACCGCGGATGCCGACTGGCACCACACCTACGCCGGCGCAGCCAACGGCGTGACCACCATCACCAGCGAGTACGGCGAGCTGAACCACATCCTTGCGACACGATCGTCCATGTTCATTCGGGAAATGCACGGTACAATTTTCAGCCAACCACGGGACAAGCGCGAGGCGCTGTTGCTAGCGCGCAAGGACGAAATTATCACGCTGCTAAACCGCGACTTTATGCGGCCGTGGTTTGGCCGCAAAGCTGACGGGCGCGTAGTGGATCTGGAGCAGATGACCTACGCCGAGGTGATTGGCCGCGCAGTGGAGCTGATGTACATTCGGCACCAGCGGCGGTGGACCAACTCGTCATACGCGCAGTTTGTCCTTGACTTTGTCGACCGTGTCGAGCGTCGAATGTGTACAGGAGTGCTGGATACGTCGCTTTCAACCTGGATTTATGATACCGATCCGCTGGACTACGTTGCATGCGTTGTCGACCTGTATCCCGAGACAGCGACACAGTCGCTGGTGTCTGAGGATGTGCAGTATTTTATCGGCCTGTGCAAGCGGCGCGGCCAAAAACTGCCGCCGTTTATTCCGGTGCTGGACAACGATTTCAGCCTTCTTCTGCAAAAAGATTCGATCTGGCAGTCGGAGGACCTCGATTCGATAGTCAGCGGCGACCCACAACGGGTTGGCATTCAGCAGGGTCCGGTAGCTGCAAAATACTCGACGGTGGTTGACGAGCCGGTGAAGGACATTCTGGACAGCATCTACCACGGCCACATTGCTGCGCTGGTTGAGCGCCAGCACGGCGGCGACGCGTCAAGCATTCCGGTTGTCGAATATATCGGTGCTGAGCCCGCTACCGTCAATCTCCCAGCTAACGTGGATGTGCAGGAGTCGGAAACAACACGCGTATTTAGCTTTTCAAGCGACGCAGAGCAGCTTCCTGATTTGGATGCTTGGCTGCCGGTCCTAGCTGGGCCGCACAAAAGCTGGCTGCGGGCACTGCTGACAACACCGATAATTGTGCAGAGCGGCAAATACGTGGATAACTACGTCCGTCGGATGCTGCAGGCACGACCAGGTCGGACGGTGTCTGTGTGTTTGTTGGACAACACGCCTCAGTCACTAGAAATTTCTGGCTCTAGCGGGCAGCTCGAGCTCAGGCTGGAGTTTCGTTCCAGCAAGATCACACTGCAAGTCTTCCAACCCGCGGCCATGGGCGTGGCCACGCTGCTTCAGGAGTTCGTGTACGCCCCAGGCTCCATTGCCACGCCAATCCAGTTCCTCGCTGAGCATGACGCCGCAAATGTGCAACGGCTTTTTGCTGAGACCTGGGTGGACAATTCGGACGAGCACGCCGAGTTCCGGCACGTGGTAGATGCGTGCACCGAGCACCACAGCGGCCAGCTGACAATTACCGAAGGTCATATTCGCGAGCTTTGCCACGTCATTGGCAACCGGTCGTGCCAGTATGCGGTCGAGCTGGACGGTCGACTGCAGGCGCCGCTGGAGTTTATCTATATCAGCAGTTCTCCAACCGTACTGCGCTTGCTGATGTCGTCAACCGTCAAGGACGGCCAGCTAAATATTGTGCATCTGACAAATCATGTCCAGTTGGAGGACTCTGCCAAGATGCTCTACGCTGGCGACAAGCTTCGGACTGTGGCAACGCTCGTCGCCTTGGTCAAAGTGCCTACAGGAAAGCTTATTGACATCAGAGGCCAAGCTTACGTCAACGACAAGCTCGTCGCAACCTTAAAGTCTGAGTTTCTGGCTAACGGCTGCTTTGTTGACTCCAGCCGAACATTTAAGCGAGATTACGGCCATCGTATCGCGATTCGCCTTCCTTCCGAGGTTGAGGTGACTGTACTCGAGGCAAAGGAGTGGTTTATTTACCGCGAAGATGCTACCCAGCGACTGACGCCTGGCGCAGTAGTTGAATTCTGTCTCGATACAGAGTATCGCTATAAGCACACGTCGCTCTACTCCAGCATCATCACCACCGGTACGGTTATTCTAAAGCCTGAGGCCGGTCGGTCAATTCACATTGCCGATGTGGACTACCAGTGGGCTGAGTCGCGCAGAAACTTTGTCTTTGATTATCTCGAGCAGTTCAGAGTTGCCAACGACTCGGTATACTTTGACAACGGAGGATACGCGCTAACGCTGCCAGGTGACGCGTCAAGTATGGCAATCAGCGTACCGAGCTCTAACGACGACTATGCACGCGTATCAAGCGACACCAACCCAATCCACACTAACCCGTACATTGCCGAGGTCGTTGGCCTGCCAGCCCCAATTACGCACGGGCAGTGGACAAGCGCGGCAACTCGTGCCATCATCGAGCGCTGCGTGGCCAGCGAGCGGCCAGAACGCATCCGCACCTACCATACCGAGTTTACCGGGATGGTGCTGCCACGAGATACGCTGTCGGTGGAGCTATCGCATATCGGGATGAAGCGTGGCCGGATGCTAATCACAGGCCGGACGCTGAACGCAAGCAACCTGCCGGTCATCAAGTTTACCGTTGAAGCTGAGCAACCATCGACCGCATACGTGTTTACTGGCCAGGGCTCGCAGCAAATTGGTATGGGCATGGATCTGTACAAGCAGTCCGCAGCCGCACGCGCCGTGTGGGACCGTGCCAGTACACACATGCAACGCACGTATGGCATTCCGCTGCTTGACCTAGTTCGTGATAACCCGCAGAAGCACACGGTGCATTTTGCTGATGAGGCCGGCGAGTTTGTGTTGCGTAACTACCTGGCGATAAAGGCATTGCTTCCAGCGCACCAGCAGAGCGCTGATCTACTCGATGTTGACAACGACGCACTTTGCTACACGATCACGTCGCCCACGGGGCTGCTAGATGCCACACAGATCACCCAGCCGGCGCTAGTTGTATACGCGTGCGCTACGGCTGCTGACATGCGCGCAAACGGGCTGATACAGCAGAATGCCATGTTTGCCGGCCATTCTTTGGGCGAGTACTGCGCGCTGGCAGCACTAGGCGACGTTCTCACGCTCGAAGACATGCTAGATATAGCATTCTGCCGAGGCATGATTATGCAGTCAGCAGTATCGCGCGACGCCCAGGGCCGCTCCGAATTTGGGATGGCCGCAGTCGACCCATCGCGAGTCGGAGAGTCGTTTGGCGAGGACGCGCTGCTCCGGACCATCGATGCGATTTGCAATGCCAGTCCCGGGCTGCTGCAGATTGTCAACTACAACGTGCGTGGCCAGCAGTACGTCGCATCAGGGACACTGACCAATCTGGCTGTGCTGCGCATGGTTCTGGACGGCATGGCGACTTCAAGCGTGCCGGCAGATATTGAGCCGTATGTTAGCCAGGCTGTTGGACGAATTCTGGCCGAGCCAATTGACAACATACCGACTCGCGGCAAGGCAACAGTTCCGCTAGACGGTATCGACGTGCCGTTCCACTCGCAAAAGCTTGCAGATAGTGTGGGTGCACTTCGTGCGGTTCTCTGCGCAATGCTAGGCGCCGACAAAACCTCGTTGGCTGCGCTCTACGGCCGGTACATTCCCAATCTCGTTTCAGTGCCGTTCAACGTCACACAGACGTATGTGGAAATGGTACATTTGGCCACCGGCTCGCCAGCGCTAGAGCAGCTTTTGGAAAGCTGGGACGACAGCGTGCTGGAGGATGCTCACGAGAAAGACAGGATTGGCATGCTGCTGCTGATCGAGTTGCTGTCGTACCAGCTGGCAGCACCTGTTCAGTGGATTAAGGCACAGGACTGCCTGCTCAACGCCGTCAAAGTCCAGCGTGTGGTCGAGGTTGGACCGAGCCCGGTGCTGTGCGGCATGGCGGCCAAGACGCTGCGCGACTCTGCGTACGCCGACAGCCAGGTGTTGCTGCTGCACTCTGAGCGCGACCGCGACGAGATCTACTACGTGCGCACTGGCGAGGAGTTCGAGGCTGCAGATGCACCTGTTGCTCAGGAGCCAAGCATCAAGACGCTCGAGGTACCTTCGACAATGCGCAGTGCACCAGTAGCGCCAGCTCCAGTTTTTCAACCGCAGAGCTCAGCTGTCGGTGTTGCGGTTGACGATGTTCCATTGCCAGCGGCCGACATTATTCAAGTCATTGTCGCATTCAAGCTCAAGCAACCGCTAAGCGCCGTGTCAGTGCAGCAGACTGTTAAGACCTTGGCTGGCGGCAAGTCTATTCTTCAGAACGAGATACTTGGCGACCTGCAAAAAGAGTTTGGCGCACATATTCCAGACAAGCCTGAGGAGATTTCGCTACAGGAGCTGGGCGCGGCAATTGGCACTTGCAAGTCGCTGGGCAAGTGCACGCAGCCGCTGGTTGTACGCATGTTCAGCAGCAAGATGCCCGGGGGTTTCTCGCTGGCTGTTGCACGCGGCTTGTTGCATGAACGGTATGGGCTTGGCCCGCAGCGACAGGATGCGCTGCTGCTAGTAGCACTGACCATGGAGCCGCCGTCGCGTTTGGCCAGTGAGGCCGATGCGGCTGCGTGGCTGGACCAGGCGGCCCAGGCATATGCAGCGCAGGCCGGCATCTCGTACTCGGCGTCGGGCTCGGCGCCAGGCGACAGCGCATTGCCGGGGCCGACGGTCAGCAGCGCCGAGCTGCTAAAGCTGCGCCAGCGCGAGGTTGAGCACATCCAGCAGCAGATGCAGGTGCTGGCGCGTTACGCCGGTGTTGATCTGCGCACCGACGCTCGAGTGGCCGAAAGCAAACAAATTGAAGCCCAGTTGTTGCAGGCTGGACTGGACGACATTACTGCCGAGTTTGGCGACGAGCTGATTACTGGCGTGCGTCCACAGTTTGATGCGCGCAAGGCGCGGCGGTTTGACTCGAGCTGGAACTGGGCGCGGCAGGACGCGTATGCGTGGATCCAGCAGACCATTGCGGCTGGCACTTTGGATATTGCTCACAGCGAGGCACGCACCCATCGGCTGCAAAATTGTGCGGGTTCATATCTGGTCCAGCTACTGGCTGGTTCAATCAAAACTCTGGAAACCAGCGGCAGCCCGGCCCTAGAGCTGATCCGCATTTTGCACAGCGCTTGCCAGGAATCACTGGGCTCGAGGCCGGTGTTCAAGGAGTTTTCGCAGCCAATGCAGCCAAAGACAAGCATTTCGATGGAGGGCAAGGCATTGTACTCAGAGGTTGTGCGGCCCGACGAACCGAGCTTTGTTGAGTTTGTGGCACGCATGCAACTGACAGCACCAGACAACGCACCGCCACCTGTTCACCTCTGCACGCGTGATACCAGCAGCTCGTGGGTATATGACCGGCCGCTGTCGAGCGTGTATTTTGGCGGACTTGAAAGCATCGCCACGCAGGGTATCTCGTTTGCTGGCAAGACGGCGCTGGTGACGGGCTGCGGCCGCAGCTCCATCGGTGCCGATATTGTGCGCAGCCTGCTGATGGGCGGCGCCAAGGTGCTGGCCACCACATCAAGCTACTCGCGCTCAACCACGCGGTTCTTTGAGGACATGTACCGCCAGCACGGCTCGCGCGGCTCCGAACTCGTCGTGGTTCCGTTCAACCAGGGCTCGGTGCGGGACATTGACAGTCTGACAAGCTTTGTGTTTGGTAAAGGCGGGTCGGCGCTGGGCTGGGACCTCGACTACGTGTTTCCGTTTGCGGCAGTGTCGGACATTGGCAGCGTGGTCACAAACATTGGGTCACGCTCGGAGCTGGCGCAGCGGGTGATGCTAACCAATGTTCTGCGTTTGCTTGGCGGTATCAAGCGGGCCAAGCTGCAGCACAAATCCGCGGGTAGGCCTGCTCTGGTGGTGCTGCCTTTATCGCCCAACCACGGGCACTTTGGTGGCGATGGCCTCTACGGCGAATGCAAGATTGCGCTGGAGACGGCGTTTAACCGGTGGAAGTCCGAGTCTTGGAAGGGCCACCTGTCAATTGCTGGCGCGATCATCGGCTGGACGCGCGGCACGGGGCTGATGTCGGGCAACAACCTGGTCGCGCAGGAGATCGAGAGCCATGGCGTTCGGACGTTCTCTACGCGTGAAATGTCATTCAGCATTCTGGGACTGCTCCATACCCAGGTTGCACGCATTGCACACCGGCAACCCGTGCGGGCTGATCTGAGCGGTGGCATGGGCCGACTGAGCCGGCTCGATGCCATTGTGCTGGCTGAGCAAAATCGTATTGAGTTCAAGTGCGGTGTGCTTCAGCGAACTGTCCGAGAGACTGCAGCTGAGTACGCAGCTCAGTACACCACGCATAAGAGCAACTTGGTCGAAAGGAAGATAATTCCGCTACTGGCCAAGCCTGCCTGCCATTTCCCTGCTATGAAGGGTTACGACAGCTTTAAGCAGCTTCGCCATTTGCAAGGCATGGTTGATCTGGACAAGGTGGTGGTTATCACTGGTTATGGCGAAGTCAGCCCGCACGGCAACGCCGAGACGCGCTGGGAGATCGAGGCGTTTGGCGAGCTGACCACAGAGGGGTGCATTGAGCTGGCGTGGATCATGGGCCTGATCAAGCATCATCACAGCGGGCCGCTGCCCAGCACCGACAACAACTACATCGGCTGGGTCGATGCCCAGAGCGGTGAGCCAGTGCAAGATGCTGACATCAAGTCGCGCTACCACGAGTTCATTATGGCGCACACGGGCATTCGGCTGATCGAGCCTGAGCTGGTAAATGGCTATGACCCGGCCCGGAAGCAGGTGCTGCGCGAGGTGCAGATCGAGCACGACATGGAGCCGTTTGAGGCCAGCGCCGACGAGGCGGCCGCGTTCAAGCAGAGCAACGGGGACAAGGTCGACGTTTGGGAGCGTGATGGCATGTGGCACGTGCGGTTCCTGAAGGGCGCGCTGATCCGGGTGCCAATGGCTGCCAGCGCTACACGGCTGGTGGCTGGTTTGCTGCCGACGGGCTGGGACGCGACGCGGTTTGGCATTCCCGATGACATTGTCAAGCAGGTGGATCCCGTCACACTGTACATGCTTGTCGCAACTGTCGAGGCACTAGTGAGATCGGGCATCACCGATCCGTACGAGCTATACCAGCATATCCACGTGTCGGAGATTGGCAACACAGTTGGATGCGGCATTGGTGGCAGCAGCGCAATCCAGGACGTGTTTGCTGGGCGACAGCTCGACAAAGACGTTAATCGCGATATCATGCAGGAGACGTTTATTTCGACCGTCCAAGCGTGGGTTAACATGTTGCTGATATCAGGCTCGGGACCAGTCAAGCCGTCGGTCGGAGCCTGTGCGACGGGCGTACTTGCGGTGGACTCTGCGGTGGAAGCTATTCAGCTAGGCAAAGCCAAGGTAATGCTTGCTGGCGGCGTGGAAAACTTCTTTGAGGAGTCGTCGACTGACTTTGGCGAGATGGGCGCGACCAGCAACGCAGTTGACGAGTTTGCCAGCGGCCGCGAGCCATCCGAGATGTGCCGACCGTGCACGTCGACGCGCAACGGGTTTATGGAGGGCCAGGGCGGTGGTGTCGCGGTTCTGATGTCGGCGGCAACTGCTGTGGCAATAGGCGCGCCAATTTACGGAGTCATCGCCATGTCTGCCACGGCCACCGATAAGCAGGGCCGCTCAGTTCCGGCGCCTGGAAAGGGCGTGCTCACCACGGCACGCGAAGCCAGCAGCAACATTGAATTGCCAATGCTTGACTTTGATTATCGCCGCCGTGGGCTGGAGCGGCAGCTCCAGATGCTCGACACATGGAAAGCCGAGGAGGTTGATCGATTGAAGATTGAGGAGCCGACAGCCGACAATATACACCAAAAGCGTATTGAGTCACAGCTGGCAAACCTCGACAAGGTATATTGGCAAAACAAGCGCGCACTGTTGGACACTTGGGGCAACGGTTTCTGGAAGCAGAGCACAGACATCTCGCCCCTGCGCGGCAGCCTGGCGGTGTGGGGTCTAACGGCCGACGACATTGGCATGGCATCATTCCACGGCACGTCGACCAAGGCCAACGACCAGAACGAATCGGAAGTACTCAACGCCCAGCTTCAACAACTTGGACGCACTCCGGGCCATGCGGTTCCCGTTGTCTGCCAAAAATGGTTGACTGGCCATGCCAAGGGAGGTGCGGCATCGTTCATGCTTAACGGCGTGTTGCAGAGTCTGCGCACAGGCTTGGTGCCGGGCAACCGCAACGCCGACAACATTGCGGCCGAGCTCGAGCAGTACGGCTATGCGCTGTACCTATCCAAGACCATCCAGACGTCGGGAATAAAAGCCGTGCTGATGAAGGCGTTTGGGTTTGGGCAGGTTGGCGGCGAGTTGTTGGTGCTGCACCCGGACTATGCACTGGCAGCACTAGAAGAGAGTGTACTCGAAGAGTATTACCAAAAATTAGAGCAGCGTCGCGCCAAGGCTCTGCGCTATCAGCAAGACGTGCTGGTCGGCAACCGCCCGTTTGTCCAGGTCAAGGAGCACCCGCCGTACACCCCAGAGCAAGAACAGCAAATATATCTGGACCCGCTGGCTCGCGCGCATTTCAACCCAACTACCAGCGAGTACCAATTCTGATCTGCTGATCCAGGGAGATTTTAGTCGCGTCAAATACTCAAACACTTTTGATCGGGTAATTACCAAGATGCTGCTTTTCTCTTCGCGTTTTCTTGGTTTATTTTGAAGAACAATGGCAAGCGCACCACGCGATTCCGCCTCTGCTCGAAGCGATGGGCGCTCTGGCGATGCAAGCTCAATGGCAAATTCGTTTCTAAAGAGCATGGGCGAGTCGCTTGGCCACGATAGCCGCGACCACCGCGAGCCCGAGCGCCGTGAGTCTGAGCGTCGTGAGCACCGTAGCTCTGACCGCCGTCATGACTATGACCGCCGCCACGACACTGAGCGCCGTCGTGAGCCTGAGCGCCACGACCATTACAGGTCCTCGCGGTCGCCCCGCCGGCGCAGCCGCAGCTCGCGTCGGTACCCGGACTATGAGCGCGACCAAGGCTACCGCAGCAGCCGCGCGCGCTACCGCCGCTCGCCGAGTCGCCGTCGGTATGAGTCGCGCGAAGACAGTCGGCGCAGCCGGCATGATGCCGACGTAGTGCCGCTGCATTTGCGCACAGCCAAGCTGAAGCTCTGGGACCTGGCACCGCCCGGGTTTGAGCAGATATCCAGCCTGGATGCAAAGGCGTCAGGGGTGTTTCCGCCGCCCGGCCAAGCTGCCGGGTCGCGGAACGTGGCATCGTTCAATCCCAGCGTGCTGTTTGAGCACACACACCGCAACGAAAACGACCGGTTCCGGCCGAGCAGCCGTGGCGAGCGCGAGTTTCCGAGCACGGCGCAGCGGCAGGCGCGTCGCCTGTATGTGGGCAACATTCCGTATGAGATTGACGAAGACACGATTGCGGCCTTTTTCAACGACCTGATGGTGCGGCTCAACATTGCCCCGCCCGACCAGCTCCCGGTGCAGAACATCCAGATCAACCACGACAAGAACTACGCGTTTGTCGAGTTCCGCGACGCCGATCAGGCGACAATGGGCATGGGACTGGACGGCGTCATGTTCCAGAACCAAAAGGTCAAGATCCGCAGGCCCAAGGACTATATTCCACCCGCCGGCGAGCCCGAGCCCCAGCCGCCGGTGCTCAACATCCCCGGCGTCCTGTCAAACTCGATTCCTGACTCGCCCGACAAAGTGTATGTGGGCGGGCTGCCCGTGTATCTCAACGAGGTGCAGGTTATGGAGCTGCTGCAGGCCTTTGGCGAGCTAAAATCGTTCAACCTGATCAAGGACAATGCCACCCAGGCATCGCGCGGCTTTGCCTTTTGTGAGTACGCCGATCCGAACATGACCGACATCGCCTGCCAGGGCCTGAACGGCATGGAGATTGGCGACCGCCATTTGGTGGTCCAGCGAGCAAGCATTGGCTCTCGTGCTGGTGGTGTTCCGGCGGCAGGCCAGTATGCTGAACCTGCATCGGCATACATGCCTCCGACAATGGGAACGACTGCCAATGTCGAGCCTACATGCGTGGTGCAACTACTGAACATGGTCACCGCTAGCGAGCTTGCCGACAACGCAGAGTACGAGGACATTCTCGACGACGTGCGCGAGGAGTGCAGCGGCTTTGGCACGGTCGTTGACCTGGTCATTCCGCGAAACAACCCGGAGCAGCCAGACTCGCAAGTGCCTGGCGTGGGCAAGATCTTTGTAAAGTACACCGATGTCTCCGAGGCCACCGCCGCGCTCAACGCTCTGGCCGGCCGCCAGTTTATGGGCCGGACTGTAATTGCATCATACATTACCGAGGACGACTTTGCCAGCCAAAACTACTAGTGCTTTTTTCTAGAAATATCTGCAAATTGCGCCAGTAAAAAAATCAGGAGCCCAGTCCACCGCGCCCGGTGCGCATCATGACGTCGACAGGCGTAGCCCGGCCCTTCTCTTGGGAACCAAGGCCCGAGCCTGGCGTCCAGCCCATCTGCTGCAGCATCTTGTGTCCTATATTCGACGAGCCAACCTCCGGCGCGTCCTCGGCAACCATCCGACCATGCCTCACGCCCGTGTTGGTCGCGGCACCCTTCTTGCCTTTGCCATTGCGCTTCGATTCTGGCTGCAGCTCGCCCGTCCACTGTTCCGGCACCAGGCTGCCGTCATCAAACGACAGCAACACGCGCTTGATCACCCGGCTCTGCTTAGGCCGACGCGAATTCGGTGTTGGTGTAAGAATAACCATCCGCCGGGCCTGGCTGCCCTGCGACTTTGTCTTAATATTGTACTCGCGGGCAAATATGTGGACAATCTGGCGCTCGTACTTGTTCATCGGCTGCAGCCATATGCTGTCGAGCTCGTCGGACAGCACCAGAGAGTCCAGCCGCTTGATGACCTGCCGCGGATCGAAACCTGGCGATGGCCCGGTTTCGGCAGGCTTCGCCTTTTGCCGCTGGCGTCCACGCTTGTTCTTTGTGCGGTCCCGCTCCTTGAACGCTTGGTTATTCTGCGACTTTGGCTTATGCCTAGAGCTGCTCTCAGGCGCCTCGAGCTGTTCCATGTCGAGGTTGCACGGGAATCCGTCGTTGTCCAGTTCTTCCGAATCCGAGCCATACAGAATCTGCTCAGCCAGCCGATCGTTATACTTGAACGGATCATCAGCCTCAAGACCGTCGCTAGACACCGGCTCGGAGCCATCTGGAGCCCGATCGCCACGGGAGTCGGCGCGCCCGCCCAGGTCACGCGAAAAGAACGGCCCGCTGGCGCCCTTTGGGCCGACCAAGTATTCTAAGTCCTCTTCGCTTAGATGAGCCATATAGTCTTTGGCCAGTTCCTCAAGGTCAACGTCAGAATCCGTTGAAGGCGGCGGTCGGTTCCGATTACTGCGGTCACCGCCGTTGTTTCTGTCTGCTGCGGCCTTGCCACCGCGCCGCGCCCGCCTGCGCTGCCGCCTTTGGCCGTTCTTTTTACCGTTGCCGTCAACGTCCAATTCGATAAATTGCGAGTTCAGCCGCTTTATTGCCGCTGTGCCTCGAGAGGTGCCTGGCACGGTGTCCTCAATGACCTGAATTCGCTGCGTGTGCTTCTGGTGGGACTTTATGTGCGGCTTCTCGATTTCCATGCTAACGGCATGAAACTCACGCGCGGTCCCGGTCGTGCTGACCTGGATACCCGTGGATCCCCTTTTGTCTATATAAAACAAGTCGTCCATGTAGTGAAAAAGAAGTATAAATTTGGTAAGAAAAGAAAGAGAAAAGGCGGCAAATAGAAAAAAGCTGCTGCTTTTTTAGGTGAGTGGTGGGTTATTTCGATCAGGTGACGCGGGCCATAAGCCAGGACCAATGGCCAGCTGGCGGTTTACAGTCCCTTTTCGGCTTGTTTCTTTGCTTCGCCTCAGCTTTCTCTTTATCGCCTCGCGAGAGTTGTAGACACCCGGATGAATGCAATTCGGCCTTGGTCGAATATAGCCCGCAGAATGTCGACACAGCCCACAAAGACCGCCGGGCCGATCGAGGCTCTAATCAAAGAGCGCATTACTGAGGCATTGGCACCAACCAGCCTTGACATAATCAACGATTCTGACAAGCACCGACACCACTCGGCGATGCGCGGCGTGACCAGCACCGAGACGCACTTTCGGGTGAAGATTGTATCTGACCGGTTTACCGGGCTGTCAATGATCAAACGGCACCGCGAGGTATATGGTCTGCTCAAAGATAAAATGATAGAGAGCGGCGGGATCCATGCGCTGACGCTGGACACAAAGACTGTCGCCGAGATAGAGAAGGCCAGCAATGCTGCTTAGCGCCTTTTCAGCGGCGAGTGAAGCACACCTGCTGCATTCCCCATAACCTCTGGATATCTTGTGATAGCAATTTTCAAGTTGCGATCAATGCGCGGATCAATATACCCTGCTATTTGTATTGAAGACAATGAGCAAACCACTGAATCCCGCAGTCGAGGCGCTGATGCAGGAAATTGCACGGGCAAAGCTGCGTGCCGAAGAGCGGCGGCAGCAGAAGCTCGAGCAATCTCGCCAGCAATATGGCGTGATCCAAACCGACAGCGGCCAGATCAAGCTCCAGCTGCCGCCACCGCCGACCAAACCGTCGCCCGACGAGTGCTGCAACTCGGGATGCACTCCCTGCATAATGGATACTTATAGTAGCCAGCTCCACGCATACGAGGAGAATGTAGCGAGGCTTCGGCAGCAATACCAGCAGCAGATTTCGGGTGAATTGCCTTCCTGCCATTTAGCCGAGCCCCTCTCCTTCGGACTCCTCGATCCGCTAAAATTCACCGGCGTGCGGGTCATGCATGTCGACACGCCCACCAACGATATGCGCATTCTGGTGCTTGAGGCGACCGCCGCCGACTTTGTGCTCGCGTTGGGCGAGCATGTGCAAATACGTGCAGATCTGAAGGATGGCCCGCTGACTCGTCCGTTTACGCCCGTGATGATCCCAGCGCACGACGGCACTGTTAGACCGCATATATTTGTTCGTCTGTACGCAAATCCGCTATCATCGCACCTCGGTCGATTGCAGGCCGGTGACCGGCTAAAACTGCGCGGGCCATTGCGGACTCACGAGAACCTAACCTGGCTGTTTAGCGCGCCCGTGTGCGTATTAGCAGCAGCGGGCACCGGCATCGCGCCAATATTCCAGGCGCTCGAGTTTGCGCGGCTAAACAGCAGCTATCAAACCCGACGCATTGTGCTCGTGCAGTGTGCACGCAACGCGAGCGAGCAGTGGCTGGAGCGGAACATCCGGGATATGCAGATGCCACGGCTCGAGTACCACGTGTTTCTATCGAACACCCATCGACTGACGGATGAAAAGCTGCGCCAGCTGCTAGATGAGGAATGTGCAGATGCGCGTGCACTGATATGCGGCCCTGGCACGTTCAATGTGGATGTGTCGTCATGGCTGGCGGGCATAGGCATACGCGATGTGCAATGCTTGTGAAATGAACAATTCGAATACGCGATATGCACTACCGGCCTACAGTGTGCATGCAACAAAGCGTAGCTCGGAATCGTCCAGAGAATCTCAATCGCTCTCTTCACCCCCCAAAAAAACGCCCAGACAAAAAGGGATTTCTGTTTCCCTCTCCCCTTTTTTATGCGGTTAGACTTGAACTTCAAAAGGAAGCAAACCGCGGAACACTCCCTTGCTTCAACAGAATTTTTTATCTCTATTGAACCCTTTCCCACACTAGTTTTGTCAGCCGGGGGAGTAGTGCACTCCGCAAAAAAATATCGATTGCCTCAGCGTGGACCTTTCCTCTCCGCGCGGTCTCTTTTTATTTGTATTATTATTGCGAAGGTTAGGGAGTTTGAACAAGCTGCCTGCTTCGATACATTAGTGTTATATTTTTCTAATTCAGGGGGAGGAGGAGTTCGTACTCTGTGGCGGACCTTTAATGACGGTTAGTAACGCAGTAGACGTGGTCTGGGCGATCGGCGGCTGGCTACACCGCCAACGATGGTACGTCTCGGAACCCACACAGTCCATAATGGAATCCAACACGCAGACTGCGCTCTCCTGGGGCAACGTCGGCATCGCGGCTCTATTGCTCGGAATCAACGCCGGGCTTTCCATATGGTTGAAGCTCGGGCTCAGCTGCAATCTCATTGTCGCTGCGCTCCGCTGCGTCGCCCAGCTGACTGTGCTGGGCATGGTGCTGAAGCAGATCTTCGAGACGCAGAACCCCGTGTACATATTCGGAATGGCGCTGGTCCTGGGCGTGCTGGCCGCCGTAGAGGTGTCGTATTGGCGGGCCAAGCGACGGTTTCCAGGCATGTTCATGGGCACACTGTGCGCAATCGTCGGCAGCGCGCTGGTAGTGGGGCTGTTCGGCAATGCGTATGCGCTGAACATGGACCCAGCGTACACGGCGGTCAAATTCATCCCCACCGTGGGCATGCTGTTTGGTAACTGCATGATTGGCGTGTCGATTGGGCTGGGCACGGTCATGGACGCGCTGGACTCTCGTCGCGACCGTATCGAGGCCATGCTGTGCTTTGGCGCGTCGCGATGGGAAGTCATCAGGCCGGTGGTCTCAGAAGCACTACGAGCTGCGCTGGTGCCGACGATTACCAACATGGGCATCACCGGGCTTATCGCCATTCCTGGCGTGATGACCGGGTGGATCCTAGGCGGCGCCGATGTTTTGCAGGCAGCGCGGTACCAGCAGATCATCCTGTTTATGATCTCGGCGTCGACCGCCAGCAGCACCCTGCTCTCGGTCTTGTTCTGCGCCTCGGTGCTGGTGGATCGCGTGCCGATGCTCCGTCTAGACCGTCTGCAATTTGCGGACCACTCGGCATCCATGTCGCAGGAAAAGAGCGCGTCGCGGGCGTCGTCGCGGCTGGCCCTGCTGCGCTCGAGCTGCCGACCGAAATCGGAGCTGTATCTATCGCGCAACTCGAGCTCGGTGTCCACCTCGCCGTCTACCTGCAACATGCAAGATCAGTCGAGCCGACGGTCAAACGGGCGGATTTCCGGGCTGGAGCTGCGGACCGGTGCAGCCACACCGCTGCTGCGATCGGAACCGACAGATATTGTGATTCCTCATCCGCCATCTTTTGAATGCGTGTTGCCGTGTTCGCCCAAAGACAGCGGGCTCGCTTGGCGAGCATCTAAACGAACCGATTCTAAATAAACGAAAAAAGTGAATTTTATTAAAAGTCGTTGGTTTTGACTAGCTCGGCAAAAAACCCATTCTGCTTGAGCAACTGGGCGGGCGGGCCGACCTCAACAATGCGGCCGCGATCCATGACGACAATGCGGTCGCTTTCCATGACGGTTTCAAGCCGGTGGGCAATGGTCAGCACGGTGCTGTGTTTGAATTGGGTGCGGATAACCTGCTGGATGTTTCTTTCGGTCGCCAAATCCACGTCGGCCGTGGCTTCATCGAGCACCACAATTTGGCGGCGACCATGAGCAAGCAAGCGACATAGGCTAAGCAGCTGCTGCTGACCGCTGCTTAGATTTGTGCCGCCAGCTACTACTTTGTCCAGTGGCGACACTTTTGGTTGTTTGCGCGCCGATGCCGTGCCCGTGGCCAACATGAACAGACGGTGCAGCATACCGGCGCTCTGCCACTCCGACTCCCTTTGACAATTAGACTGTGTAGATACCAGCGCCGCGGCCTTGCACTGGATTAGTGCCGCCCACAGATCTTCGATAGTACAGTGGCCGAGCGGATCGATGTTTTGGCGGAATGAGCCGCCGAGCATCACCGATTCCTGGGGAATAATTCCCAGCCGCGGGCGTAGGTCGGCCAAACCAATTTCCGAAACATCCTGGCCGTCAATACAGATTGCGCCCTGGCCCTCAGGCACCATGCGGAACAGCGCCCGCACCAACGACGACTTGCCAGCACCCGTACGCCCGACAATGCCGATATGCTCGCCCGGCTGAATAGTCAAGTTGATATTGTTTAGCGCGTCGCCGAGATCTGGCCGATACCGCATACTGAACCCGCGAAACTCGATTTGCCCGCGCTGCGGCCAGCAGCTCGGCACTTTGTTATCGGTGGTGTACGGCGCCTCGGGCGGCAAGTCGGCAAAGCGCCGCAACGTGTCTACGCGGCGCAGGCTGGCACGCACACCAGCAGGTATATCAAGCACTAGCGCGCAGCTGGCGGCCAGCTCCTGGGCCAGTGCACGGTACTGCAGAAACACCGCCGCATTAACCCGAACACCCAAATAGCGCTGCACAATTACCGAAATCACCACCAGCACGTCGCGCGCCGCGTCCACTGTACGCTCGCCAGCCGCCCGCATGGCATACAGGCCGTCGTACGCTGAGGCCACCGCCTCGTGCCGTGCCCGCGCGCGCAAGACCCGCTCAGTGAAATGCGGACCGGCTCGGGCCAACCGGATCAGCTGCCCGCCGTCGTCAACCGCGTCCTTCAGCGCGCAGTACTCGTAGCTAGTTTCGCCAATCAGTTCCTGCAGAGACTCCAGCGCCGGCTGCACATGTTTTTGTATCTTACCGCTAGCCCAGGCAGCCACCGGCGCTACCAGCAACAAAAGCGGCACGCTGCGCGCAACTCGGCTAGCAGCCAGCAGCGTACGCACGACGACCGCGACTTCAGAGCGTAGCAGCCGGCTGAGATCAGACGCCAAGTCTACCACGCCATCCTGGTACGCCGAGGTGAGCCGAGTTGCTGTTGTGCTGTCGAACAGCGATAGCGGCGCGTGAACCACCCCCTGCATAAACGCACGGCGGATGCGCGTTGCCACGTAGCGCTGCTGCACCACCAGGGCGGCACACATGCCCAGCTTAGCCAGCACGCCGCCCAGCGCCTGACTGCCCATGCGCAACATGGCAAACTGCAACAGTGCGCTGCTGGTGCCGGGTGCCAGCGCCGCCAGCGCCCTTGTGTCTATCATGTGGCTGGCTACCGGTGCCGCCAGTCCCAGTAGCGCCGTACTCAGAAGTAGCCGCAGCGTGCACAAGTTGGCTAAATATCGCAGATTGTCCCACAGCAAGTGGCGCTTAATCTTTTCGGACGGGGCCGAGTCTTCTTTGGGAATATAGACTGCGTCGCGTCGGGCTATTGTTGCTGGCTCGCGGTTGAGGTTACTCAAGCACGGCCGCTTATATATTGCAGGAACCTGACGACGCACCGATACCTGGCCATTCTCGATTTCAACAACCTGGCTGGCGAACGGCAAAACGTGTTTGGTATTGGCGGCAACAAATCGCGTCTTGCCGCGCAACAGACCAGTATCTAGAATTACATGCTCCATAATATGCCGCTTGACATGCGCATCGACCGCCGACAATGGATCATCCAGGACATACACATTGGCACGCGCGTACAGTGCCCGTGCCAGCGCCAGCCGTGCCCGTTGGCCGCCCGATATATTGACGCCCCGGTCGCCAATCGCCGTTAGATCGCCATCCGGCCACATTGACAGGTCTTCGGCAAACGCACACGCGTGCAGCACGCGTTTGTAGTAGTCTGCGTCCATTGCGCGTCCAAAAAGAATGTTTGCGCGCAGCGAGTCGTTCAGGATCCACGGCGTCTGCTCCATGTACCCGATTGAGCCCGCCACATGACCATTTCCCTTGGTCATCTCGAGCTCGCCGCACACTGCCAGCAAAAGCGCCGACTTTCCTGCGCCAGTGGCTCCGCCGACGGCAACCAACTCGCCGGCGTCTACACGCATGCTTGTATTATCTATAACTGGCCGCTCATCAAACGTGCTCCACCGGAAACTACATCTACGCATTTCCACGGCAACTGGGCGCGGAGTTGTCCGCGTCAGAGTGCGCACAAAGTCGCCACGCAGAAACTGCTCGATTGCGTGGTACTGCCCTACTGTTACATGCAACTGCTGTGCAATGCCTAGCACTCCGCTAACGCTGCCCCGCAGACTGTCTAGCATGTTGCCAATCCAGAACACGTCTGCTGCCGCCAGCGTGCCCGGGCTGATCCGCGCATGCAAATATACGATTGCAACTGCCGTCACATGGTCCAGCGCATCGTCAACAGCATCAAGTACCGACCAGACAGCACGTGTCAGATAGCCATAGACCTGGTTCAAACACAGCCCCACCCTGCTTGGCCGTCTGAGGAATAAGGGCTCCCAGCCAAACATCTTGACGGCGCGGATTCCGCGATGCAGCTCACCGATTGAGCCCCGGGCACCCGTGCAGCCCACGTGCGTGTCCTTGCTAATAACCTGCGAAACAGCGTAGTCTAGCGCACGTTTGATCAGCGACACTGCAAACGGCACCACTATCAGCACACCAATTTGCCGGTACACCGGCACCACGCCGGCCGCCAGCGCCACAAGCTGGGCCGACGTGGCCTGCATGCTGCGTAGGTTTTCTATAAACAGGTCAAGTCCAGCGCGCCCAACGTTGGTGGTTTTCAGGTTTCGCAGGCCTTGGTCCTGGAGCGGCAGCCGCTGGAACTCGCTCTCGGTGGCCTTGGCCACGCGCGCCCACTCAACGGCAATTAGTGCCGAAACACGGTCACGCTGTAGACTTACAATTTTGGCGAGCAGCCAGGCCGATGCAGCCAGCATAGTTTGGGCGGCGCGCCGGTCGGAGTCTAGGCACTGCATCATGTAGCTGTCCAGTACCAGCTCAGCCACGGCTGCAAGCTGCAGCACCGAGTCGGCAATGTACAGGGGCCACATTGGCTGCCACACCATGCGCAGGATTGCACGCAGCAGAAACCCGCGCTCATCTACGTTATACACAAACGTGTCCGCATTTGCGGTGCCCTGAACACTGTTAATTGACAGGTTGTTGGCCCGTTGCAGATTCACCACGTGTCTTTCCCGGGTAAACAGCACCGCATCTTTTGTCTTTTCTATAAACGCCGCTAGCGGCGGTCTAATATACACTACAAATACATTGATAAACATGCGTAGAACGGTGCGGATAGCTGAAACCGCGACAAGCTGCGACGCAATCAGCGCCATCATCTGGCCAACCAGGTAGCTGCCGCTGAAAGCAAACGCTACTAGTCCGACGACTAGGCCTAGTGTAAGGTACCGCTGTTTGGATCCATTTCCAGCTATAGGTAGGATTAGTCTAAATACCATTAGCGTATTGTCGCCAACTTTACGTTTTACAGTAGAATTATAGACGACAAGGAGGTGAAGAGGGATAGATGGAGGGAGGGGGATGGAGAAAATGTATAAACTCGGCGTAATTAATGAAGAAAAAAGGCTAGCAGAGCACGGAAGAAGAAAAGGATAGAAAGCTTTATAAAGGCCAGGTAGCGAGGGCTCCATCCTCCCGCTCCCGGTATGCCCAAAAGTCCAACTTGGCTTGTTTAATTTATTTTGTAATCACCCAAACGTTAAGGTTCATTTAATGTGCAGAGAAAAAAATTGCCAGAAGAAAGCATGATCCCCTCGCGAGGCTCTCAAGTCTAATACCCCATTGCCGCCGACTTTCTTTGTGCTAAAAGAAACACCTGTCTTCCTGTTTATTCCGGGGCTAGCCAAATTGGTCGTCAAGACTATGTGCATGAAGAATTACGAGCATTCGTTGGAAGATTCCAGCAAGGGTAAACTAAAACAGTTGGTTCCAATAGCGCGTCAATTGCTTGTTTAATAAATGCTAATATAAAAGGCCATTAGCAATTTTAACAAGTGCACTGCAAATGCTTGCCATCAAGGGATGCGGATATTTGCACGCTTAAGCCATGTACACGGCTTAAGAAACCGTCACGGTGCCGTCCTCCGAGGTCGTGTACTGGTCATGGGTCTTGTAGTCGTCATTGCCCCCGGTGTGGTAGGCGTCGTTGCCACTGTCCCAGTGTGAGTGGTCATAATCGTTCCAGCCCGACGGCTCGTAGCTCGGCGAGGCATCGGCCCAGGAGTTCCAGCTCGTGGTCTGATAGTCGTTCCAGCTCGGCGACGATTCGGCCCAGCTATCCCAGCTTGAAGCTTCGTAGCTCGGCGACGACTCGGCCCAGCTGTTCCAGCTCGAGGCTTCGTAGCTTGGCGACGACTCGGCCCAGCTGTTCCAGCTCGAGGCTTTGTAGCTTGGCGACGACTCGGCCCAGCTGTTCCAGCTCGACGTCTGATAGTCATTCCAGCTTGGCGACGACTCGGCCCAGCTGTTCCAGCTCGACGTCTGATAGTCATTCCAGCTCGGCGACGATTCGGCCCAGGAGTTCCAGCTCGACGTCTGATAGTCGTTCCAGCTCGGCGACGATTCAGCCCAGCTATCCCAGCTCGAGGCTTTGTAGCTCGGCGACGACTCGGCCCAGCTATCCCAGCTTGACGTCTGATAGTCATTCCAGCTTGGCGACGATTCGGCCCAGCTATCCCAGCTTGAAGCTTCGTAGCTCGGCGACGATTCGGCCCAAGAGTTCCAGCTTGAGACTTCGTAGCTCGGCGACGACTCAGCCCAGGAGTTCCAGCTCGACGTCTGATATTCGTTCCAGCTCGAGGATGGGTACTCGGACCAGCCACCCGCACCCGATCCGCCGTGGCCTGGCATATGGCCACACTTGTGCAGCGCATAGTCAGCACGCACAACCGAAACCGAAGCCAGAGCAACCAGAGAAACAACAATCTTCATGACTAGATAATGAAAAATGAGAGAATATAGGTATTATAAATGCTATGGTCTGTTTTTTTGTGTGAAGAAGAATAAGTAGTGCCGTTGACTGGAATAGGCAGGAGCGTTATTTGGTAAGGAGTATTGGCTGAAGGAGGGGAGATGGCGAGCGAGTTTATATAGGTGGTTGAGGTTGGTATTATTTATCTAATTTTGTTTCCAAGTGACGGCTATCACCCGCGTGGGCTGCAATTGTCAAAGTGTTGGTGGCAATCTCCACCGGGCTGATAGGTGCAATGGACTGACTCCACAGTCGGCGGATGTGGAAGCAATCAGATCACATGCCCGGCACCCCATAGCTGGAGACAATTGGGCGGATTTGATATAGACAAAAAAGGGAGATGGGGAGGCGAGCGGGTGGCATATACTTGTCATCCACACACGTTAGTATTTGCGACACATGGCCGAGCCCGGAGGGTACAACCAGGGCGGGCGGGCGCCCAAGGCAAGTGGGGGATGGAATTGGGTTGGAAAGCGCAAGCATGGGCAGACGGCTGAATGGGCAAAGTGGTGTAGATCAAGAACAAGAATGCGGCGGCGGTGCAGATCACGGCTGAGCAGCTGATCCGCGAGGCGTACGAGCGGCAGGGCAGCGCGCAGACGGCGGTGCGGCAGAAGGTTCTGGACGGCGAGGAGCTGGGCGACTACCAGATGCGGCGGCGGCGCGAGTTCGAGGAGGGCGTGCGGCGCAACCGCAGCAACATGGGCGAGTGGCTGCGGTACGCGGCGTGGGAGGAGGCGCAGGGCGCGGTGGCGCGGGCGCGGTCGGTGTTTGAGCGCGCGCTGGACGTGGACGCGCGCAGCCAGGCGGTGTACGTCAAGTACGCGGAGCTGGAGATGAAGCACGAGAACGTCAACCTGGCGCGCAACGTGTACGACCGCGCAGTGAGCGTGCTGCCGCGCGTGTCGCAGTTCTGGTACCGGTACGCGTACATGGAGGAGCTGCTGGGCAACGTGGACGCGGCGCGCGCGGTGTTTGAGCGCTGGATGCAGTGGGAGCCCAGCCGCGACGCGTGGCTGGCGTACGTCAAGCTCGAGCGGCGCTACGGCGAGGCGGCGCGCGCGCGCCAGGTGTTTGCGCGGCTGGCGCACGTGCACCCGGAGCCCGACACGTGGCTGCGGTGGGCGCAGTTCGAGGAGGCCGAGGGCGACGCCGACCGCGTGCGCGCGGTGTTTGGCCAGGCGATCGACCGCCTGGGCGAGCAGTTTATGGACCAGCGCGTGTTCGTGGCGTTTGCAGGGTTCGAGACGCGCATGCGCGAGCCCGAGCGCGCACGCGCCATCTACGCGTACGCGCTGGCGCGCCTGCCGCGCGCCAAGGCGCAGGCGCTGTACAGCCAGTACGTGCGCTTTGAGAAGCAGCACGGCGGCGCGCGCGAGATCGAGCAGGCGGTGGTGGGCCGGCGGCGCGCGCAGCACGAGGCGCGAGTGCGCGCGGACGCGCACGACTACGACGCGTGGCTGGAGTACGCGCGGCTGGAGGAGGAGGCCGGCGACCGCGCGCGCGCACGCGACGTGTACGAGCGCGCGGCGGCGGCGCACCCGCGCGTGGCCGACAAGGCGCTGTGGCGGCGCTACGTGTACGTGTGGCTGTTCTACGCGCTGTTCGAGGAGCGCACGTGCGGCGACGTTGCGCGCGCGCGCCGCGTGTACGAGGCGGCATTGGCGCTGGTGCCGCACGCGCAGTTTACGTTTGCCAAGCTGTGGCTGCAGTACGCGTGGTTCGAGGTGCGGCAGCGCAACGTGGCGCAGGCGCGGCGGCGCCTGGGCCAGGCGCTGGGCGTGTGTCCCAAGCGCAAGCTGTTCCGCGGGTACATTGCGCTGGAGCTGGAGCTGCGCGAGTTCGACCGCGTGCGGCGGCTGTACGCCAAGCACGTGGAGTTCAGCGCCGCCAGCTGCGCCGTGTGGGTGGAGTTTGCGCAGCTGGAGCAGGCGCTGGGCGAGCACGAGCGGTGCCGCGCGCTGTTTGAGCTGGCGGTTGCGCAGCCCGTGCTGGACATGCCCGAGGTGCTGTGGAAGGCGTACATTGACTTTGAGCAGGCGCTGGGCAACGACGACGCCACGCGCGCCCTGTACGCGCGCCTGCTGCAGCTGACCGACCACGTCAAGGTGTGGGTGAGCTGCGCGCGGTTCGAGCTGCGCGCCTCGGGGCTTCCCGCGGCTCGCGCCGTGTTTGAGCGCGGCTCGCAGCGGCTGCGGGCGCTGGCGCACGGCCAGGAGCCCGGCCAGGAGCGCGAGCAGCACAACCAGGAGCGCGTGGCGCTGCTTGACGCGTGGCGCGAGGTCGAGGAGCAGACGCAGGGCGGCGAGCCTGCACGCGTCGTTGCGCAGATGCCGCGGCGCGTGCGGCGGCGGCGCGAGCTCGACGACGGGTCGCTGGAGGAGTACTTTGACTATGTGTTCCCCGACGACGAGCAGGGCGCGCGCTTCAAGCTGCTGGCAAAGGCGCACCAGTGGAAGCAGGGCCAAGCTGAATGAATCCGTGGCTTTTCTATTTCCTTATATGTGGCGTTATTCTTTGTTTTGTTTGTTGTTCTTGTGATCTGGAAGCATGAACAGAAGGAGGGGCGGAGCAGCGTGTTTCCGAGAGAAAAATAACATTCTCTTGCTTTAGAACTGCATTAGTAACTGTCTAGTCCGTTTTATTTAGCTGCTCCAATGTCCGATGCGCAGATGCTCGTGGCCGGCGCCCGGTTCGCCAGCATAGTGCTCAGCTCGATCTCGACCGCCGCATCCGTGGTCGTGCTGATCTCGTACACCCGCACGGTGCGCCGCATCCGCGCCCACCACCGGCAAATCATCAACGCCAGCAACCTCCCGCCACCACCAATCCCCGCATATTCCCCACGCTCGTTCTTTCTCGAGCCGCCGCCGCCAATCCGTACGGCCTCTGCGAAGCCCTATGCGCCAGCCTCGTACAAAAAGCCGCGCTCGTTCCGCCGCATACACCTGCCGTGTCCGCTCGAATACTATAACCGCATGGCGGCGTCGCTCTCCCACGAGCGATTGCATCTCCATTACCAACAGCAGCAGCAAAGACGGCTGCCTCGTATGCCGTCGAGTAAAATCGCCGTGCTCTCGGCAATCGACTTGGCCGTGCATCTGAGCTGGATCGCCAATACGGCGAATTCCCAGAGCGCATGCACGGCCTCGTTGTTCTTCGTCAACGCGTCGTTGCTCCTCTACATGCTCTTTCTGGCCGCGTTTGCGGTCACGTCGCTGCTCCGCCTAAGGCTGCTTCGGGTGTCGCCCGCACGCCAGTTTAATAGCCCTGGGCGGCGGCCGCATACGGGGGCGCGCAGCTACCACCACACGACGGTTTGCGTGGGCGTGAGCGCCGTTCTCGCCGTGTTGCTCAGCCTGCTGCCTGCGGTTATGGCGCGGGCGCACTACGACCGCGAGCTGCTGATCTGCTGGCTGCTGCCCAACCACGAGGCCGTGCGCTGGGCGTGGATGTCGATGAACGCCTGGGTGGTACTGGCCCTGGCCGTGCTCGTGGCCACGTCCGCGTGCATCGGCGTGCTGCTGTCGAACGAACGCCGCAACGTGCTGCATGCACTAGGGCCCGAGTCCCATAGGTACTCGGCGCTCCACCAGCTGCGCGCATCCGCCGATCTGGCTGCTTACTACACGCCCCGCCAGCTCCAATTGCACGGGCGCTTGTCCTGTGTTGAGTCCCTCGGGTGCGCCAGGTCCCGTGTCTCTTGTGCCGACCCCCATCGCCACCCCAGAACGCGCGTGTCCTGCGCCGATCCTACAGGATATTCCAGATCTCGCGTATCCTCTGCCGATCCCACAGGATACCCCAGATCTCGCGTGTTCTCTGCCGATCCTACAGGATACCCCAGATCGCGCGTCTCCTGCGCCGACCCCACAGGATACTCTAGGTCTTGCACCGACCCCGTGTTCGGCCGCGCCTCCATCTGCTCGCACTGCTACGCGTCGTCGACGCCCGGGCCCGCATGCCCGCTGTCCGCACGCAGCCTGCCCAAACCCCCCGTCCGCCCACTACCACCGCCGCCACAATCCAAGCACACGTCGCTTCCTGTGGCTCCCCGCACCCGCCACGACCACCAGCAGCAGCAGCCCGCCTCATGCATGTCGCGGTCCACCGGCCAGCTGCGCCGCATCGAGGAGCGCATCCAGGTGCTGATTGCCACCGGCGCCATGCGCGTGGCCATGCGCGCTATGGTGCCGCTGCTCACGCAGCTGCCGCTGGTCGCCTGGTCGTCTGTCTACGCCGGCGGCCGCCACCGCGCCCACTCGCTGTACATGGCCGCCACCCTGGCCCTGTCGATCCAGGGCCTGCTCGACATGATGCTCTACTACATCTTCGACACGCAGAACGACGCCCCCACGCTGTCCATGCCCAGCCACTACGCACAAACCCCACGATCCGTCTCCCACATTGCCGCCGATGTCTACTACACGCCGTACCCCATGCGCTAAAAGCCTGTCCCCCCTTTCTCCTATATTAATATAATGCGCTCAACTCTCTTCCCCCTTTTCTATACCGTGCTTGCTTTTCCGTGCTCCCCGTAGTACCGCAGATACGAGTTGTACAGGATGTACTGCATGGGCTCGCTCAGCACGCGCTTGGTCTTTGGCTTGGCGCGCGCGGGCTGCCGCGGCGCCTCGACGCCCTCGGGCGCGCTGGCCATCTCGCGCAGCGACGCCAGGGCCAGCGACGACGTCGGCCGCATTGGACACCGGCTCAGCACGTCCCAGTAGTCGCCCGCCCACAGAAACCCCGGGCTCAGCTTGGGCATGTACTGCATGTTGCGCGCCAGCATGCGCCGCGGCCACCACCTCCGCGCCTCCGCCTCCACGCGGTTCTCGTCGCACGCCGTCAGGTACATGTAGTCTGCCACTGCCTCGTCCGCGTCGTCCTTGCCCGACGCCAGCGTCACCGTCGATCCGCTGCCCCACTCCAGCTCCGCCGCCTCGATCATCGGCAGCTCCGCCAGCGTGCCCGCGTCCTCGCCGCCCGTCGGCTCGTCGATCGAGAGCCACGAGAGCTCGCGGCTCAGCTCGCCCCCCAGATCGTGTCCGGCGCTTGCCGTGCGCAGGTTTGGCAGCGACTTTGGGCGCCGGTTGCCATGCTGCCCCTTTTGCTCCTGCTGCGCCTGATCGCCGTCAGATGTTGGTATCCTGGTGCCCTGCTGGTCCACGCTGCCGCTGCTGTACCGCCGGTGCCGCCGCGCCCGCTTCGACCGTGACAGCCGCCGCGACAGCCGCTGCTGCAGCCCTGCAACCGTAAACGTCCGCCGGTACTTTTCTGCCTCTGGCTCATCTTTGACCGGCTCTTCGGCCGGACTTCTCGCCGCCTCCTGATGCATTTTCTCGATTACCGACGGCAAATGCGGCATCGACGCCGACTGCCGCTCGTTCGCCTTCTCCCTGCTCAGCGCGCAAAGCCGGTACTTGCCCTCGTGCTCCAATGCCAGCGACTCTGCATCGTAATCCGACAGGCACACCGTTGCGCTTTTCAAACTCTTGCCCGCAGAATAGCCGACAATCGAATCCGCCGATGCCGTGCTGCGCCCGCTAAACAGCCGGAACTCGTGGAACGACGACGACTGCAACGACTCAACCGCCCCCATTATCTGGTATTTGTCTAGCGATTCCGGTATTCGCGGCCACGCCAATTCTATGACTGTATAATCCGACTACAGAAACGTTGAGGAAAAAAGGCGAACCAGGATTTGGCAGAGATAGAAGAAAAGAAACCTGGCCGCCTTTGTTGAGCAATTTAGTGCTTTATTCTGGGCCAGCAGGTTAATCAACTCTGCGTTATTGGCAATGTGGAGAACTAGGGGGTCTGTCTAGAACGCTAAATAATACCATGTGGCTTCGGAATACAAGTGCAAACCGCTATAACGCTTAGGATTCTTCCCGTCTACGTCCCGAAGCTCATCCAGCCAACCGAATGAAAAATAAAGTGAAACGCGGTACTTGTCTCAGACACAGAGTAAGAGCGCATAACCAACACCGCACGCAGTAATGCAAAATGAAACTATTATAAACAGTAAAAAAGGAAATTGGGGCCCCTTTGGCAATTTAGCCGGCTCATGTTTGGTTACTTGCCTTTTCAGCATGCATATCGCCAACAGCCCGAGGGTCTCCGACAGCAACCGATTTCTACAGGCTAAAATATTGAGCGCCATATACTAGAAGACAATCTTACTGCCTTTTTCGCCCATAACCAATCTCCCTCACACACACACAAAACCATTTCTTCCGTCTTACCTTGAATAGCGGCCAGTCTTGCCTGCTCTGCTGCAAAATCTATGAGTGCAATAAAAATAGAAACCACAACACGGGAATGAGAAAACGTGAGAATAAGAGCGAGAAGTGGTAAACTCCCCTTCTTACAAGAAAAAAGCAAAGGCGCATGGTGTTTCTGCTAGCCGAGAAAAACGCCTTAATGCGTGGCTGTATTTCTTTCATTCACGCATTTACCGAACCTCGGTGACGTCCTCATTTTTTTTACCTGTTTCTGAACACTGTAGATTACGGCCGACGCCTTCAATCGGTTACCCCGTGTGGTTCGAGCCAGCCGGTCAATGGCGACCAGTAAACATGTGCACAGAACAGTAACCCCCGCCTTTACACACAACACCAGCACCCCGTCACCTCCCATTACGAAAAATATCAACCAAATAGCATAATAAAAAAACATGAAACATGAAGAAAAAAGTTTTTTCCCCCATTTTTGGAGAAAATGAGTTTTTTCATACTTCCAAGCTCGTGATTCTCAGTACTCGCATTTTTTTCTCACTATTGCACCATTGTTCAAACTCACACGTCACAAATAGTGGTGATTTGAAAGGCGGGAACAAAAAAATAGGTCCCTGGATCAGGACTGGCCTTCTTTTTGCCGATAAGGCTAACCGAGGCTTATCGATCGGGCTTTATCATCCGTCGGGTGACTTCTTTGAATCTCCCTTTTTTTTATCGGCGTCTATCAGCTGATAGCAAGGCAAAAATAATTTTTAATAAAGACAGCGCTAAAAGAAATGAGGGGGAAAACATGTTAATGCTTGTCAGGCATATGAGCCAGCTCCAACGCCTGGTGCTTGTAAATGTTGCCGACTTCGCCGTACCGACGGTTGCAAAGCGACCGGTACATGTAGTTGGCGTTTGGCGGACACACGCAGCGCGCAGCCATCTCGGGATCCTTGGGGCAGTGACCGATTCCCGGATGCCGGTATCCGATATCCTCAAACCAATGGATCTGCTCCTTGCGCAGGAGAATAGCCGCCGCCATCGAATGCACAGGGGCGTCGCCCCACCGCTCGTAGAAGAAGCCGCCGGCACGGTCGAGATGCTGGAAGTACGACTCGTACGCCTCGCTGCGGTAGAACGACAAGTCGACAATCTCAAAGTTGGACCAAAAGTGGCAGCGCGTGTACTTGGCCTTCTCGTTGACCACCCAGTGGATGAAGCTCTTGTCCTGCAGGTAGTCGGGGTTCTCAATCATCCACTCCCGGGTCGTGTCCCACAGCGTTTCGACCGTCTCGGCCTTCTCCATTGGCGTCATCGTGAATCCGTAAATGAGCTTGTTGTCGCGCATGTACTTGAACGGGTCATACGGCAGGTCGCAGTAGTAGTTAACGTCGGGCTCGATGCGCCAGTAGTAGTCCAGGTCCTTCAGCAGCGGGTGCTTATAGACAAAGCCCGACTGGTACCGACACATTAGCCGGTACGAGTAGCTGCCGCCGTAAAGATACCGATTGCGATTGTACTCGAGCGCCTCCTGCACTTTGTTCTCGGTAACGTACGGCGACAGCCCCCAGTGCTCCTCGGGCAGCTTGCCAAAGTGCACCGGCGCCTTGGTGAGCGTCCGGACGCCCTCCTTGAACTCCTCCGTGAATTCTTCGTCGTTCAGGAATATGTACGGGTAGTGAAACTTGTTGTTGAAGCGGTCGTCTATCTGCCGGATAGTCGAACGTATCCCCTGCAGCTCGGAGTTGCGAACCAGCGCCACCAGCGCCGCGCGCAGTAGCCCGCTGTCGTCCTCGGCTTTAGTCGAATTGACCTCTATCGAGTGCGAGACTTCGCCGCCCGTGTCTACGCGCGCGACTGGCTCTTCTGTGCTAGCATTGGTATCTGCAGGGATATCCTGCGAGTACTGGTACAGCACAAGCAGTCCCAGCAGCGCGACAAATGCAAATATCGTCCGTTTGAAACGCGAGCTTAGCGGTGCCATATTGTATTCTATGTGTGGGATGACAAGAATAACTAGGAATAATGCATTTGGTTAGGAAGGAAATAAAAAATTTTGCGAAAGAGGAATGAAATGAAAAAAGGAAGGGAAACCTTTTTTATCGCTGGTGCTCGTTAAAAAGGGCAGGTTTTTAAAAGATCGATGGAAGCTTGCAATTTCATCATTTCTTTGGCACTCAAACACGCGTTTTTTGGGGAGAAATTAGTGGCTATGACGTTTGCGCCAAGCCAGTCCAACCGCGAGGAACGAAAAAAGGCACCCCAAGCACGCTTTTTGTCCAATGGCAACCGTTTCTTGCCCCCCGCTCCCTCCGTCCAATTCGCCACAATCATTGGAAAGTCGGGACTATGAGAAGGTTTTTTTTGAGGAAAACCGAGACCGTTTTTCCAATGCACTGGAAGATCAACGTCGCCACTCTCGTGCGCTCAGATCGGATTGCGATAACAGGAAAGATTCCTTCTTGTGCGAAGAAAAAAATCAACTCGGAAGAAGCCCAAATTATTGGGAGTCGGTTGGGCGCCGATCGCTGCAGCAATGTGCCTAAAGGCATTGGCGTGTTTCAAACATAACGTCATCTGTTGTTATTCGCAGAATTGCAAAGACCGCGCATTGTCAATTGTAAAGGCGTCTGGGCGCTGGAAAAACACAATTCCTTTGCTCGTATATTAAAAACAACGCCAGAAAGCCAAACCGTATGTCACGTCGAGATCGTCGACAGGTTCTTTTTTCGTATAAAAAAAGTTGTTTATGTGTTTTGATAGGCATTACTTTATTGAAATATTCAAACAAGTTAGCAAGCCGTTCACATGGGCACTATCGCTACCCACTTGACGTTTGGCATATACCATTTGATGAGCTTCAGATTCTTCTTGTAGAAGGGCCGCAGCGGGAGCTCGTCCATTTCAAACCCAGAAAGCTCGATTTCGTGTTCGAGCCTCAGCTTCTCGACCTTTGAGGCAAAGCGGTCAGGATACCCGCGCTTGTGTTTCTTGAGTGCGGCGACGGCGCGTGCAGAGTAACCTTCGTTAAAGCCGGCTATGAGTATCGACAGGTTGACGAGGCTAGTCATCTTTGGCAGCGCAACGAGAAAGTCGTCGAACTCGAATACCGCCTGAATCCACAGATGCGTTAGAAATGGCCAGTCAACAATCCTAAAGTTGACTAACTTTGAATCGTCCCAGACAGTGCAGACTGCAATCTCAAGATCCTGAGTTTGCTGAAAAACATCGTTGAGCGTGCGAATGTAGTCATCGCCAGAGCTTGATCCCACGTTAAATTCCAAACTCAGCTTCAGTCTCTTAAGCTTTGCAATGAGCGGAATGAGGTTCTTAATGCTGTACGCGCAACCATGTGTATAGGACAGCGATTCCAACGGCGACGCCTGCAGACACTTGACCAACGGTGGCTCGATGATAAACTCGCTGATATCCAAAGACCGCAATGCCGGGAACTTCAGTTTAACGTGTTGGCCGTCATATAGAGCCTGTCTTGGTCTTTCGTAGGCATTGCAACTTGCATTGACGGACTCCAGGCTCTCGAAGACAACAACCTTGGAGCTTTTACCGAGCTGAAAAAAGCGCCAGTCAAAGTCTATGTCATCTGTGAATAGCTTAATGCTGCGAATTAAACGGGGGTCGAGCATGAGTTTTGACGGTGGGATAGATTTGCGACGCCTGCCATCGCCGAATGTTTCGTCTTCCATCCGAATGGTCAAATCCAAGGGTTTTGCTGGGTGCAGCGCGTCCGGAAAACACGGCAACATATCCAAGTATAGGCCCGTTAGCTGGTTGATATAACAGCTGGCCAGGCATGTGAAAAATGGAAAGAAAGCATTGTGGATAACAGAAGTGACCAATGTGAGATTCTGGACATTTGGCAGCACGCGCTTGAGATATAGGGCCAGCTTTTCAACCGTAGCGTGCAGCTCGGCCTTTCGCTTGGGAGATAATTTTTTGGATTGGCTGGCAGACTTCAGCTCAGCCCGTAGTGCAGATACGTCGGCATTTTTGTCAGAACGATGCGAAATAGCCTTCAGCACATGCTTCAGGCATGGCCCGAGAGAAGAAATACTGCTGCTGGATACCTTGAGATGCGTTACAAGGTGCTCGTAGCCATTCTGCCGAATCAGGTCGATGCACGTATCGCTGCACAAATGATCCGCTTTGGAATCCTCGTCAATGCTAATCTCAATAAACGCATTTTGGTAGAACAACGGGACTCCTACGGCACGCCAGCTATGACAGATAGCCAACAGGTAGGTATCAAGTTCCCACCGCTCATATCGCTCATCGTCCCCGGATGAGCTTATCCATGGATCTTCAAGAGCAGCAACTATAATGGCCTCGATAATGTTGTTGGGTAGGTCCGTTACACACACCATTTTTTGATGTAGAAATAAATAATAGATGCTAATGAAAAACAACACGTACAAGGTCGATTCTGTCATTTTTTTTAAATAAAAAGAAGAAAATGAAACAGTTACTGCATTCTCGGCATGGTTGGATGCCAGGTCCCCACAATCTGAGCCGGTGTCAAATAACTTGGCAGTAGATTATTAGTAAGCCTTGGAGTTATGGAACTGTGTCAATAGATAATTTTAAGGCACGTTTGCGATAAGAAACCTCGGCCAAGTACGCCTTGGTTAAACTTTGCAACCCTTCCTACAGTGTGCCGGCATGCACTTGAAATGTCACCATACTCAAGCAAAGACTCACTCAGCTTAATTTTAGGCTAGTAAAAAGCGTAGGCGCCCCATGGCTCGATTGCTATGATGACCTTATCAAAAATAAAGCTATTGGCCAAAGCCAATAGAACATATCAAAAAGAGAATAGTATATAAACTAGCGCATCTTCCAGTTCTATGTTTACGTGCTTACCAATTATAAGCAATTACCTTAAAAACACAGTCTTTCTTATAGATTTAATTATTTGCTTAATGCTTAAAATCTGCTGGTTTCTTACCATGATCTGCACAAAGAGAACGAGAGCATGCAAAAAGAAGTATTGTAGGTCCCCTTACCAATCGAACAGCAGTGTCTTTGAATGCCTTTTTCTTGCATTTTCTTCTACCATTAATTGTATACATATCAATTATTACTCACTGGTAATGCCTGCGCCTCAAGTATTATTCCATTGCTTTTTGTCAATCCTTATCAACAATCGGGGGTTGAAAGAATTACAATGTGACTATATTGGGTTAGGCCAAGTTGCAGAAATTTTAGGTCAGTCTGAAGCTGAAATAACAGAATGTGCACTGCCGCTTAACACAGGCTTGGAAACGCTGTGTATTAACTGCAATCTTCAGCAAGATACAATTCCGTTGTTTATTGCGGTAATAAAGTATATGCTACTACGCCTACCAAGTCTGGAGCGACTGCCTGTTTCCGGATGCAATTCAAGATGAAATAGTCTATTTTATTGACAGACACAAACATGCGTATCCACATCTATTGAATGTCAGCATTGGTTTGGATTTCAACAAGCCTCTATGCTAATAATCGTACATCTCCTCGATGGTTATTTTGGCGTTCGGCATAAACCATTGAATGTGTTCAAGCTGCTCGTTGTAAAATTGCATCATTGCAGATGTTCCATACCCCAGCTTCAGCTTTTTGACGTTGGACGCAGGCCGATCCATACACCCACGGTTATAATCCCTCAACCACACAGCATCTTGCTCGCTGTCAGCCTCAGCCGCTGAAATATTGAACAACGTCAGGTCAACCAAATTAACCATTGCCGGCAGCACCGTCAGCAAGTTCCTAAATTCAAACGCACCCTGAACAGACAGATGCGTGATAAACGGACAGTCCAGCTTGGAAACCCGCAGACAAACATCGCTCCAGATCAAGCCGACTCTCATCACACGAGCATTCTGCGCCTTCTTGAGGACAGAGTTGAGCACACCCATCATATCCTCGTGCGAATCCCGAATGAATTGACTGCGCGCACGCTCGGGCTCGACGAATTTCCGAAAGTCGCATTCTAGCTGCAAATGCTCGAGTTTGCCGACCACTGGAGCCAAGTTTCTAATGCTGTTGATATCTCCAACCCGGTACTCAAGTCTGCGCAGCGGCGCCTGCTGCAGGCACTCGACGAACCGCGGAGTTATCGCAAAGCGAAAGACCAATAGCCGTTTGAGGCTCGGGAATTTGACGTCAGACCAGTCGGTGTGGTTAAAGCAGGGCGTAAACAGCGTGTCGCTGCGTAAGTCCAGCTCCTCGAGCTTATCAAACCGCAAATCGTTCGAGCTACTGCGGTTCCAAAGTGGGGTCCTACGGTCGTGCGGCACGTTGTCGCAGTAGTAAATCCGCCGGGCATAACGGGCGTCAACTGCCAGTGGCAGTGGCTGCGGAATATCAGCTTTAACGTTTCCATTCGGGTCCAACACCACCTTGTCCTCGAGCTGAGCGTTGAACCCTAGCGCGAGTTCCGGGTTTAGCACCTCGATGCAATGACCTGTTTGCTCGATAAACAGCATTTCCAACTGGCTGCCATATTGGCTGACAATGCTCGACAACGCCAAAGCGTGTGCATGCGTGAATTCCATTTTTGTGATCAGACGCTGGACATTCGGCAATGCGTGTCGAACATGCGAGGCAACTGAGCCGGCTATCACCGGCACACTAGAACCGTCTGCCGACAACTCCAGGCGCTCCCGCAGCTCCGCCAAACCCGGCTGTTCATCAGCATCAGCATCATTATAGTCAATAGCAACTGCTTGAAACATAAGAAGCAAGGGCGCAACGTCCACTGCAGAGTCGCTCGACAGCCTCAGCGACTTTGCATGGTGCCCAAGTCCATTTGCTCGAGCCAAAGGCACGTTCGTGATCAGGCGCAGACCCTGCGAACGAAGATCGAGGATGGAAATGAACAATCTTCCGTACACAACGGGCACGGCGTGTTTGCGCCAGCTATGGCAGACGGATATCAACGCAAGGCCGTCGTACCAACTATCCGTCGAATTGCAGCGTACATATGCACGGTACTCGATGCGCTCAGGGTACAGGTAACCGAGCGCCCGGTTGAGAACCAGAAGAAAGATATCGGCGGGCAAATCCGCAAGTGTCATTTCTCGATAAATAACACCAGGTTGCGCTTTTTTTTTAAAAAAGTAATTTCTTTGGAGAGCACAAAAAGCATATGACGTGAGCGCTGGTTAACGTTGATCAATTCTTGGCAGTGATAGAATTATGGCGCTTAAACCCAAAAACAAAAGGATAATCACAATAAACATTGTATATCATACTGAATGAGAGAGAGAGAAATTCATCAACACGATATGAACGACGAAAAAAGAATCAAGAAATAGAGTCAGAAAAGGAGCTATTTACTTCTTGTCAGGCAACGCGGCCAGTTCTAATACCTGGTCCTTGAAGATGTTGCCGACCTCGCCAAACCTGCGGCTACACATCGACCGATACATGTAATCCGAGCCGCCGCCGCAGACGCAGCGCGCAGCCATCTCGGGATTCTTTGGGCAATGCGAGTAGCCCGGATGATGGTATCCGATATCCTCGAACCAATGGATCTGCTCCTTGCGCAAAAGCACCGCCGCCGCCATCGAATGCACAGGGGCATCGCCCCACCGCTCATAGAAGAAGCCGCCGGCACGGTCGAGATGCTCAAAGTACGACTCGTACGCCTCGCTACGGTAGAACGACAGGTCGACGATCTCAAAGTTGGACCAAAAGTGGCACGTCGTGTATCTGCCCTTTTCGTTGACCACCCAGTGGATGAAGCTCTTGTCCTGCAGGTAGTCGGGGTTCTCGAGGATCCACTTGCGCGTGGTGTCCCAGAACGTCTCCACGGTTTCGGGCTTCTCGACCGGCGAGATAGTATAGCCGTAAACGAGCTTGTTGTCGCGCATGTACTTGAACGGGTCGTAGGGCAGATCGCAGTAATAGTGCACGTCGGGCTCGATGCGCCAGTAGTAGTCCAGGTCCTTTAGCAGCGGGTGCTTGTAGATGAACCCCGACTGATACCGGCACATTAGCCGGTACGAGTAGCTGCCGCCGTAAAGATACCGGTCGCGGTTGCGCTCCAGCGCCTCTTTGACCTTCTCCTCGGTGACGTATGGCGACAACCCCCAGTGCTCCTTGGGCAGCTTGCCAAAGTACACGGGCGACTCGGTTATCGAGCGAATGCCCTCCTTGAACTCCTCGGTAAAGTCCTCGTCGTTCAGGAATATGTACGGGTAGTGGTACCGCCAGTTGAACCGGTCCTCGAGCTGCCGCACGGTCGAGCGCAGCCCTTGCAGCTCGGAATTGCG
>JANBSD010000014.1:0-39127 GCA_027578495.1 Coemansia sp. RSA 2610
CGCGCTGACGGCACGCGTGAATATCCGGCAGTGGCGCTGGTGACCAATTTCGCACTGCTGCCGCCATTACCTAACAAACCGGTGCTGCTGGGCCACGCCAGCGTGAAAACCCTACTGCACGAGCTCGGACACGTGTTCCACAACATTCTCAGCCAGTGCAAATGGACAATGTTCCACGGCACACGTGTGCCACGCGATGCCGTCGAGCTTCCCTCACAGACGTTTGAGTCACTCGCGTGGAACCCAAATTTCTTGCGCCGCATTGCTATGCACTACCAAACGGGGGAGCCAATTCCAGACGAGCTGGTGATGGGGCTAGGTGCTGCCCGGGACGAGTTTGCTGGCGTATCGCTGTTGCACAAAGTGTTTCGGGCGGCCTACGATATTGCTATTTATAGCTCGAGTGATGGGGATTTAGATGTCGGCAAGTTGTATACGGAAATGGAGCGCAATATCGAGCTGGCCAACACGGACAATGTTAATACGCATGGGTTATCCACCGTACGTCATTTTATGCGCGGGTATGACTCGAGATACTACGCGTACCTGTGGGGGCAGGCGCTGACCGCCGACATGCTAGCCACCCGGTTTGCCGGAACAAACATTGACAGTCCGCAGGTATGGGCCGAATACCGCAACATTATATTGAAACCTGGCGGTAGTCGCGACATAATGGCGCAGCTTGTGGAGTTTCTCGGCCGTAAGCCCAACAGCAAGGCACTTTTGAAGTCAGTTGGCCTGTAAATATATATATATATTTAAAGCAATAAAGTTCAAGTAAAAAAAGGTATAGCTTACAAGCGTAAGTAAAAAAGGCCTAGGGAGAGGCTACTGGGATAGCCGGCGCAGTTGAGGCGGCTTGGTTGAGGTTTTGCTGGTCCGGGACGCATTTGCCCTGGTAGCAATGACTATTTCCATCAGTGCATGCGTTTGCCACCCAAATGCCGTTCTCACAAGTGAATCCGGCTTTGCCGCCAATACACTTGCCGACGGTTGCGGTACACGGACCATTGGCTACAGGAGCTTGAGCGGATACTGCGGTTAGCTGCAAAGCGCTAATAGCGACAAATGCAAGAGTGGAATAACTAAAAAGCTGCATAATCAAAAAAAAACTTAAAAGCCTGCGGTAAAGTATAAACTATAGCCAGATAGTTTGAATGAAAAATTAACTGTAGAGAGAAGAGCAAGGAGAGAATTTTTACGTTTAGCAGAGAGACAAGGAAAATTTGTTAAATTTTGAACAAATCGTTTTTTTATCGTTTCTTTTGCTATTAAAATTGGCCTTGGCGAATAAAAAAAAAGTGGTTTAAAAGAAACATTTCCTTTTTTGCTTTAATTCTTTTTACGACACTTCTTTTGAATAAATGCGAGGTATCTTTATTCTTAGTCTTTGGCGGGTCACGTTTATCACATGGGCTTGCGAGATTAAGCATCAGCTTAATTTATTTAAATTGTGTTTCTTTTTTCTCCTTGCTTTGAACCACAAGCACGGCTCTGCAAGCATGCAATTTGGGGGGTAAAGGAAGAGTGGTGAAAGGGGTCTTTTATTTTTCCTTGGAACCCGGAGAGGCATTGTTTGGTTTCGTGTGGAGTCGAAAATCAGGTTGGTTTTTTTCCCCCTGCTCATGCGTGCTGTTTAAAATTGGGCAGAGGGATTGTTTTTTTGTTCAATTGGAAGCTGTGAAAAAGAGCATCTGTTTTTGTCGATCATTGTATTTGGCAGCGTTTTTGTTGTGTGCAGTTCAGGTTTTTGCCACGGAATGTTCCATCTCAAGTCCAAGGCTTCAAAAACATCTCTGAACAACAATTTTTTTCCATTTTACTTTTTTTATTTTATGTTCTAATCATTATTCAGACATTTTTGCAGCGCAGAAAAAAAAAAGTAAACGAATGCATTGTTTGCGGGTTAGAGAGTTGCAAGGGCCGCGGGCGAGGCTGGTGTTGCGGGAGCTGGTTCTTCTGGGCGCGGCGTGGGCGGTGCTTGTGGTGGTTGTGGTGTGGATGGCGCTGTGTCAAGAGTGGTCGGACATGCGGTGGCTGAGGAATAGCGAGCACAAGCACCGCGGGGGCCATTGGAGGCTTAAGCCAGCGACATATACGATTCTCGACGACGTGATGCTCGAGCAGCTGCCGTTTATTTCGCAGCGCTGGGTGTCGGACGTGCTGGTAAACTCGGCGGCAATAATCGCGGTCACCGGCAGTTTGTTCCTGGCGCCCGGGTGGCAGGCACGCGCGGTGCTGTTGCGGCGAATCGGGTGGATAATGGGCATTCTGTATTTCCTGCGGTCGATTACAATCTCGGTGACCACGATGCCGCCGTCCATCGACAATTGCCGGCCGCAGGAGGCGCACAGCGCCGGCGAGTGGGCGCGCATTGTGCCGATGATGATTAGCGGGCAGCTGAGCGGGTGCACGGACAAGCTGTTTTCGGGGCATACGTCGATTCTTGTTATTTCGTTTTTGGTGTGGACGCGGTACGCGCGGCATTGGGCGTTTATCGCGTATAGCGCGGTGCACACGGTGCTGGGCATCGGCAGTGTGCTGGCGGTGCGCCTGCATTACACGGTGGACGTGGTGCTGGCGGTGGTGCTCACGTGGCTGGTGCACTGCGTGTACTACATGCTGCTGGAGTCGGCGGTTTGCCGGCGGTGCGCAATGCCCGCGTGTCGGCTGGAAAGTCCAGAGTACAGTCCTGTGCCACAGCCCGGCGCCAGCAGCAGCGGGGCTGTTGAAATGGCCGACGTTGCAGGGGAATCAGCGCTGGCGGGTATTTGGCAGATGCCAAAACAGGCTCGGTCTGAGCATTCAGAGCATGTGCTTGATTTCACCGCAGATCCGCTTGATTTCGAGCGTGGCTCGGACCACGTCGAGGCATCGTTGCTGCTCACCAACCGTCCGCCGTCGGCGGTCCTGCTGTCGGCGGTCGCATGGATGGATGGCCTGCATTTGCGCTAGCGAGGATAGCTGGGGACGCGCGGGCTTGATAGCAGTTGATTTGTTAGCGGTGAGCGTTGATTGAATAGCAACTAATTACACCAAGCAAGGGTGCTGCGAAATGCCCCTCGGGATGATCTGGATCAGAGTACAAATCGGCGCTCACGTGACGCGCGGTTCGGAGTCTTTATTTCTGGGAAATAATTCATGCAAACTGCGCTTGCTGGTTAATTCATTTTTTTTTCTTCATTCACTTCCTGCTTTGTGGTTTTATATATATTCTTCTGCATTGGTTCTTGTTCTTACGGGCACAGAGTACGCGACGGGCTACTCCTTTATTGGCATGGGGCTGTTTTCGTTTTTCAAGGTGAGCCATTATTCGCTCGCACAACGAGGCGAACATTAAGCAGTGCCAAGAGCGCGAATCGAGCGAATGGAAGCGGAGCATTGGGCTAACGCAGACACTGTATGCTATTACCGGGCCGGCGTAGAGGGAGGAGAACTATGAGGAAATACTGTCGAGCCTCGAGCAGGACATGCGGCGGGCCGAGAAGCAGCGGGCATTGGCGGCCGAGCGTATGGAGTGGTGGGCGCACAACTGGCTGTTCTACACGGGCGTAGGCTGGCTGGCGTACGCCGTGGGCTTTGCGCTGTACGTGTGGCCCGAGCGCCACGACACGCAGGCCTCGGGGTTTCTCCTGCATGCGACGCTGGTGGCCACGGTCCCGCTGGCCGTGTACTACGGCAACCGGGCGATCCGCACATTGTGGCACCGCGTCATTGGCCGGCACGACGCCCGCATTGCGCGGCTCCAGGGCGAGCTGCGCGAGCGGCTGGACGAGCTGAAGAAGAAGACCGCGTACGACTCGACAAAGAACCTGATTGATCGGTTTTCGGCCGGCGAGACGGCGCCCGCGGACGCGGAGGCGCGCGGGCCGGCGGGGTGGCTGCGCCAGCAGGAGGCCAAGAACCGGCGCCGCACCATGCCCAACTTTGGCACGCCCGCCACGCAGGCCGGCGGCAAGGCTTCGGCTCCGGACACGTCGCCGCTGGCGGCCAGATCAATGCAGATGCGCGGCCAGCGCCAAACGCTGCAGCAGCAGCAGCCACGGCAGGCGCCGCTGGGGGCGCCAAGGCAAATAGACGCTGGGCCCGCGCCGAATCCGGGCGAGTCGGGCGTCGTGCGGGTTGCGCCGGCCGAGCCGAACGGAGCCGGCTCGCGGCCGTGGCTTGACAAGCTGGTGGACCAGCTGGTGGGCGACGTGGGCAGCGACCGTGACAAGTACGCGCTGATCTGCCGCCACTGCTACGCCCACAACGGCTTGGTTCTGGAGGAGGAGATCCGCGACATCCAGTACACCTGTCCAAGGTGCGGCCGCTTCAATCCCAGCATGCGGGCGCTGGGCGCCGGGCAACAGTCTGCCATTGCCGCCCCCAGCAAACAACCCGCCGCCGCAGTAACCGCTGCTGCCCCTGCGCTTAGCACCAGCGCCGAAAACGCCGACGTCGACAGTAGCCACGCAGAAACGGATCATGAGTCGCAGAGCGACAGCCACGATAACAGCGACGGCGATGACGCATACACGCCGCTGTCCACGCCAGTTGCCCAGACTCGCCAGCTGCGCAGCACGCCTTCCAAAGCCAGCGTAACCGAGCCGGACGAGCCACCGGCTCACCAGCCGCCCGCCAAATCCAAGCCAACCCCGCGCAAGCGCAAACCCGGCGCCGCCAAATCCAAGCGCACATAGCCATTCCCCTCCCCGCTTATAACAATTCCCTCTTTATTGCATCTATTTTCTTTGTGCCTACACAAATATCCAAAAAAAAAAATAAACGACTAATGCGGCTAGCGTGTGCTTATCGAAAAGTCGGATAGACAACGTAGCTATTGGTGCTTGGATTATAGGCTCGGTAGTAGCTCTGACCGTTCTGGACGTAGTTCATTGACCCAGTGTGCTTGGTATCCTTGGGTACTGGAACCGGCTTTGTTCCCTGGTTCTGCTGGCTGTAGCTTGTAATTGCAGTCTGTGTTTGCCTGCTAGTTGTGCTCTTTTTCTTCCAAAATGGCATGATTAAAATCAGCAAACTAAAATTAAATGCCAAGAGATAAAATAAAGTGTTTGTATTCAATACGCACACAAGTAGGCGTACGGCAAGTGATAATAAATGGGGTAAATAGTGGAAAATAAAACTTAAAGTGACAATAAACGAGAATGAAACATTTTTTAAGATTTAAATAGGCCACCTCACGTTTTTTATTTTCATTTTGCTTACTGGTGCATGTTAATAATAATGTAATGGCCTAATAATTAAAAATTAATTAAAAATGCCAACAAAAAGCCCTTTTCTGCTTTTAAAGAAATCAGCTTATTAGTTTTTTATTATTATTTACACACCACACTTTTTGTTTAATAAATGTACAATTAAATGTAAATTTAAACTGTCTTGCACGTTTTATTAATAAAAAACCAAAAGCAGGTGTTTATGTATTAAATTTAATTACTTGCTTAAAGTGGCTACCTTATTAAAAATTCCACATGCTTCCAATTGCATTATTTGCAAAATAATCAAACAAATTGATATACCCCTAATATGTGGGATAAATCAATTGAGTACCGGGTGGTCTGTAATAAGATTGCCCGTTATATGTAAAGTTGGCTGACCCCGTGTGGTGAGTGTTTGGGGCAACCGGTCTAGCTGGCGTGCTCTGCTTGTACTGTTGCTGCTGTGCATATCCATTGTGCGTTGGCTGAGCAGGCTGCTTGCCCTTTTTGGACTGCGCTTGATTGCTTGATTTTCTTTTCCAAAACGGCATGTTTAATAACAAAACTTCTTACAAACAAATGTCAAACTTTGTAATTACAATATTAGTATAAGAAAAGTAGGCTAAATAAAATTTCTTTGGAATTACAGAACTTGCAAAATGTAAAATTACCATGATGGGTGGAAAGCAATTGTAAGCCTTTTTATTTGTCCACGTTCTGGGTTATTTCTGGCCAACGCAGAATTTTTCTTTTTTTTTTATTAAAGCAGCTGTTATTAATTAATTAATAAAAGTAGTCAGCGTAATTAAACTTAAAACAGGTGAGCTAGCTAATAATTATTGCCACTTTTACGCTTAGTATTAAATTAATTTACAAGCCAAGCTCAGCTTTTTCTAAAAAACTAATATAAATATTTATTAAATTCAAATTAAAACTGATATTACTATTATAAAAACCTACATGTGTAGTGTTACTTGCGTTAAACCTGGCATGGTACTGTTAAGTTAAAAAAGCTTACGTACAAACAGGCAGAACAGTGTTTTCATCTCTTTTGTGTTGTCCAATAGTATAACAAACTAAGAATAATAGGGGTTACCGTCAATGGATTAAACATTTCATAGTATATATGTTAACTGATGTTTGTTAAATTGACAATAACTACATAACTGTATTAAAAATTTACATTTCTGTGTTCTTTAAAACCATGCTGAAATGTTAAAGAAAATAGATATTTGGCTTGTGTTCTTAAAAAAACTTCCTGGGGGTGTTGTTATTATAAATTATTTTGTAAACTTAATTAGCAATTTATTTTACTTCATTGCCAATCTTTGAACCAGCCTTAACTTGTTAATTTTAATTTTGGCAATACCCAATGGGCTGCCATAATTAAAATGTTCTATAAACCAGTTCTTTTCCTGTTTCGGGGTCGTATGCTCGATAAAATGTCTGCTGGTTCACTCTATAGTTTGCCGAGCCAGTTTCCTTAGTACTAAATGGCTCTTTAACTTGAGCGTCTTTTACAAGTGTTAGCTCAGTCTGCGTGGCTTGGTTGATAGCTGTTTTATCTTTGGGTTTTTGGAAAAAACTCATTGCACACACAAATAAAAGTAAATTATAGTTGCAAAAAATAAATAATAAACCAATAATTAATAAAAAATTGTAAAAAAGAATAAAGGTAAGAATGCGCATTAGAATAATTCAACGCAGCTTTAAGCAAATTTTTAAAAAGCGGAAGCATTCTTTTGCTTTTTTTAATGCCAGACTTTTACCATTTTTTTCTTTGGCATTCTTCTGCTTTTTTTCTTAAAAGTAATAAGCATGCTGCAAAGAATTTACTGCATACTCAATGAAATAGCAAAAAACCTATTCATGGCTAATTAAATATTTGCTACTTTGAGTCAAACGTCCGGTAAACAAACTGCTCGCCTGTCTGCTGGTCAGTTGCTCGGTAATACGATTGGCTGCCAACTGAAAAGTTGGCCACCGGATTCTTCTTGCGTGTGCTCTTGGTGCTAGTGTTTTGCACTTGTCGTAAATCTTCTCTGTGTGCTTGCAAATAGTGCTGGCTGCTTTGAGCTTGCTTGCCAGTGTTCTGATTAATGTTAGACATACTATTTGTGGTAAGCAAAAGTACCAGGTGTAGATTTATGGCAGTCTTTAACGTATTTACTACGGAAATCAGGAAGAAAACGGAATAAATGAACAAAGTGTAGAATTTTTCGACGGACACGTTTTCATTTGATTTTTATACGCTTTTGTCTTGCTATTAAATTATTTAAAGTCCACTCTAAAGCGTGGGAGCTACTTTACACGGGGATGTGTATGGTGCTTATTAATTAATTAATTAATTAATGTTTTTTTGCTACCACGGGATAAACATTATTAGACAGGTATATTTGCTTGCTCTTGTGCATTTACTCTGCTATAAAGTTTAAAGCTATACTTGCGTAGTTATATACAACAATCATAAGACTATCAAATTGTGTATTTTTAATCTAATTAAATTTTTGTATGCACCATAGAGGCAGTACTACTTTTAAGTACTTGTAACAAAGCCCTTTAAGTATTAAGCTATACCAAGTATATCAAAATGGTTTGTTAAAATTTATAACAACGTGCATAATTTATTCTTATTGCATTATGTAAAAATAGAAAGCAGTACATTTAAACCAAGTGTGGCTTAAAGGGTATTTAGCAGTTAGATTTCTTTAAAATTGCAACAGATAGTGGTAAGCAACAAAATTATAACTAGAATTCTCTTATTCACCCTTTGTTTTTTATAAATTTGCAAGAATAATGCCATTTAAAACAATCTACGTGGTTCGCCACCATTTGCAGGCTCATAATAAAGTTGACTACCGTGATAAAAGTACATTGATTTTACGTTAGGTGTAGTTTGCTGAGTAGTTGCCTGTTGTGGCTGTTGTTGATATTGCTGGTTATTTTGATAGTTATATGCTGCTGGGTTCATAGGTTTTTTGCCATCTTTATTACTTGTGTTGTTGCTGCTGCTTTTTTTGTAAACCACGGCATGTTCAAAGTATTAAGCAGTTTACTTTTTCAATAGAAGATTTATGCTTATAGTAGGCCAACACGTTAAAACAAGCAAATAATACGAGCAGACCAAACAATTGTTGAGGGTGTGTATTGGTTTTTTTAAACATTCAACCCAGTAGCTTTCTCGCCTTTTATAAGGCAACCTTTTGTTGCCAACTATAAAATTAATGTCAATGAATAAATTGCGGAAAATGTTTAAAAAATTATTATTAATGCAGCAAGCTTTCACACATACACGGCTGCATTTTTTTGGCACGGGGATTCTTTGTAGCAAATTAAGACTTTGTTGTTTTGGCAAGCAAGCGCACCTGGCAAAAGAAAACAATAGCCTTTGTATTACCCGTGCTAATTTTGCTTCCGAGGTTCTTGTGAATTGCCAAGACACAGCGAATTTAGCAGCTCAACGCCATTTCTACATCTAGCAACTATTTATTTAAAAACTTAATTTAATAAATTTTTAATTGTTTATTAAATTAATTTAATTTAATAACAGCAACACTAAGCTGCAATAATAAAAACAAAGTTATTGATAGCAAATATTTCTTTATTTTTGGAACTGCTAAAATAGTTTTGTTTTATTTTTACCAAATTAGCGGTAAATTAGCAATTTATATGTAAATCATTGTCGTAGTGTAAATGTGTAAATTTTAAAAGGAGCCAATTAATTTATTGTACCTATTTTAAGTTTTTCTAATACTGCAAACCTATTTATTGTATATTTTACATATTAGGATAAGCATTTTCAACTGCCTTATAACAAAGTAATCATTTATTCAAATGACCTTTTTATTAATATAATATTAGCACTAGCTGTTGCTAGTAAATACTATTTACAGTTTCTTTAACTGATAGTAATTGAGATTGCTAACATATTATTGCTGAGTTATTGTGGCAAAGCTAGCTAATGCATCTTGCTAAATCTTTAAGCTATGAATATAGCATATCTTTAACTCAAATAAAAGAATGTAAGCTATTTCTTTGCAAATGTTTCATATGTATACCTCTGGCCCGTATACGGATCTGTTGGAGCATAGTATGTTCTGGTTGAAGCTGTTTGATGAATATTTGGAATTGGCGCAGGTGGTAAATTCTTGTTGCGATTATGAGGCAGAGGAAGTGGCTTGCTTTGATGGGGCAGCAGGGGAAGAGGCTTGGTTTGTCTGTTATTAAAGGACATATTAAGCAATATTAACCGGAATATTGTTTAGTTAAAAAAAGCCTGTGTAAATTGCAGTGTTACCTATGCTTGCTAAGAATTTGGTAAAAAGTGTTGGTGGAAAACAATAATTTGTTTAATCCAGGAATTGTCTGCTTTTTATTTGGCACAATCTCGAAAAATAAAAAGCAAGCAACGTCGACTTAAAGCTAAGCTTGCTATGCTGCTCGTTATGTGCATCACACGTTTATTGAACGTGAGCACATGTTTCCTGTCATGCATTAACGTATGCCCGCCAAAGAGACGGATGAATTTCCAGAAAAATAATGTGACCAGTGATTTTTAAAAAAAAAAAATTTACATAAGAAGAAAATAATTACTGTACCTACATAGACATTTTTTGGCACGGGTATTCTTTGTAGCAAGCATGACTTTGCTGCTTTAGCATACATGTGCACCTGGCAGAAAAAAGGCGGAATTTTGCTTTACCCGTGCCCATTTGGCTTCCGAACTTGTTGGGGTATGCCGAGATGACTTGGGCATTGCTGACGCATTTACTAGGCAATTAGATTTAAGAACCGATTAAAATAGATAAAATTAAATTACTACTACTTAAATAACAGAAACTTTTAATTATGCAAGCAAAAATAAAAGTTGCATTTCATATAAGAATGTAAAAACTAATAAGACCAAAAAGCCAAGGTTTATAACTAGAAACATTGGACTTTTTTATGTCAGCTGCCTGTTTGCTAAAATAGCCCAAAATGTAGCTATACTACTCTTGCCAAATAATAGCTAGCTACTTTTTAGGATATGTTGGGTATGCTGCAGTTGGCCCACCGCCAAAATTCGGCGGCTTGTAGTAAGCTTGGCCTTCGTAAGTGTAATTTACCTAGTTAGTGCCTGGGCAATAAGTACCTGGACCTGCGTTGCACAAAGTTTCACTTGGATTCTTCATGTACTCGCTTTTGGGTGTAAGTGGTTTTTGGTTGCTCGTGATGAGGTTTCTTTTTTCTTATTCCACAAAGGCATGGTCAAATAGTTGTATAGCAAAGCCTATAATGCAAATAGGACAACAGTGCCGCACAACTTGTTTATAAATTTAGTATATTGTAATGAGATAAGTAAAAAAATAGAGAAATATTACTTGGCAGATAGTTCTTGTCAAATATGCTTGGCTTTCCTTCTTTCATAACACGCTTATTTGATAAGTATTATTGCTGCTTTGGTGCAACATGTATGCATAAGCTATGTGTGCAGGCAATTTTAATTTGCTTTGTCTGGTTTAATATAACCATGACTGCATGTTACGTGTGACACATTTTTAGCATAAATTAGTTTTAATTTATTGTTTTTATTCATTAATCTTTCGGCGGAAATTAGTTTGGCAAGTATTTAAATTAATTTTTTGTTCAATTTAAATGCTCCAAACAAACATATTTTTTTGCAATATTTGTAAACAGACATTTCCGTAGTGCACCATTATTGTTACAGCATGTTAAAGTTATAAAAAATGACCAAAATGCATATGTGTAGTGTCATAGAAGGCTTTCTAGCCAAAGCTCAAGTCTGAATTACAAGATTGTGAACGCAAATGGTGTGGTCTTGGCTAAATTGGTTGTAGTACAAAAATGAGGTAGACCTGACTTGCAGCCGGTTTCGGTTGTGTATTCCTTTTTCCAAATGCCACATTATGATAAGGATTCATCTTTTTTTTTCACTTTGTAGCATAATTTTACTTTTTTGTTTTATTTTTGCTTATGAAATCAAAAACTTATAGGCTTAAGCTAACAGATTATGCAGATAACTATCTGAATGACAAACTTTACACACCGTGGAATTAGACATCGTTCTTTGAATTCAATAGTATTATTGCGGCCTCGATAGTTGTCCATAAGCCCGAATATTGAATGCAATCTGCTATTGTTGTTTTAAGCTTTGGCTCAGGCTTTTGCATGATGGTGCAAACTATATTCTTGGCCTGATCAAATATATTGACAGGTGTGTGATTTGTGTTAACTGGTTGAGATTGGTTCAAGCAAAATTGCAAACCGATTTGGCAGACCAGCCTATGACAGGCAAAAGTTAAAACATAGCATACTATTTTAAAAAAATTGCAACACTATTTTTATTAATTATAATGTTTTTGAGGCATGCAACATGCTAGGCAAAAAACAACTAGCCTATGCTTTCCGTGACAGCAGTTGCTTCCACATAAGTTGCAGCTTGTTTTGCTCATTATATTTGAAAATTTGGGATGTTTGGCGTGGATTTCGAAAAGCAATTTTCTAACTACCTACGAGCTGCAGCTTATAGAAAAATATAAAAGTACAATTATAACCACAACAATCTGCAAATGTTGATAAGTTGGGTACAAGTAGGGTAATGTTCTAAATGGGCTAATTCTGCTTATGCGTAAAATTTAAGTATGGTGACGCCCATGATGGGTAATTGTGCTAGGCAAATGGACCGCAATAGCAATAGCTTTAGCACTACTTAAGATACCACAACGGCAAGCACAATAGACACAATGGTCCTACAAGACAAGATGGTAATTGTTGTGGTAACAGTTTTTAAAAAACCAATTTTGCTGGTGGGCATAGTAGCATATTGATGCAACACTAGTTCTAAGCATAATTACCCGTGGTACGGTTTGCCCTTCTTGGTTATAATAAATATTATAAATTATGATGGACAGGTGCACTGGCAGGCGCTAAGCAAATTTACACACAATAACGTTATATTATTAACAGCTATTGGGTAGATTTGGCTATGACAAAGAGGCGCAGCAATGTGTTACTTTATATGCAATGCAGCAGGAACTATGTAATTTTGCTGTGTTGAAAGGGCATGGCAATAAACAGCTTTACAACTTCACTTACGCAAAATTTGTGATGCCAAATAGGTGCTGTAAAAAGCAATGGTAAAAAGTGGCATACAATACTTTTTAGCACTTGTCAACCAGTATGTGATAGAGTGTGCAAGAAACTGCCAGGCATATAAAACAATGGCCAACGCTATTAAATAAAAGCATCAAGAATAGCAAATTATGCTAAACAATATGAGTTGTAGTTTAAAAGGCACTTGCAGTTGTTGCTGTAGGTGCAGTGGTCTATACTTGCTAGCGGGATTGGGCAAAAACATTTCTAAATATCTAAGCAATGCTTCTATGCTACCCAATTAGCTTGCCAAACATAAAAGCATTCATTTGGCATTTTCCAACGTAGAATGTTTTTAGCTAGAACCTTGGAAGTAATTTATTGACTCATTCATTGGTTATGCAATTATAAATAATAAATATTTTGCCAAGAACCCACAGTCACAAAAACAAGTGGTTAAACTGCCTTGTGTGCACACCCAAAAAACAAGTATTTGTTTCTCTATGCCAAATGTACTTGTTGCGACATTGCAATATTATGAAGAATGACAATATTTTTAATGCAGTTTGTTTGGTAATGCACCCAGTTCTGCGGTGTATATTTTTGCTTGTAGCACTCAAGAGCAAAAAATAAAGCAAACGCCTTTTGATTTTTATTACTTAGTCCCCTGCCGCCACCAGTGCATGCAACTTTTCTATTCATTGCCATGAGCTAAGTAAGTCAAAAGGGTAATGCTATTAGTAGTTGCAAATAAACCAGCATTGACATGCTGGTCCGCATGTATACTTATTTAGGAGATGCACAGAAGTTGTTATTTAAGTTTTAAACGCAAACGCAGAATATACTGGGGTGTCCGCATCTGCTGCGTTGCCCATTCTTGATGAATGCTGTCTTTTAGCAACCCACAAACATTAAAAAAATACCACTAGTTAATAAAATAAACATAAAAAATATTTAATAACCAGTAAGGCAATGCAGGCAGATGGTCAGGATTATCTTGTTATTATGGACATATGTTAAACGTTAACAAAAGTACATAATTTAAAAATGTAAAGAATATAAATTTTAAAATTATTTGTATTCTCTTGTAAATGTGGTGCCGCCAAGCGCCATTCATCAAAGACGGGCACTGCGGCACTTCCAAGTGGTCCGACGCTGCTCGCAAACGCATTTTCTGCGTCGTCTGACGGTTCCTCGGGACGCCCGATTGAAACGAACGTCCGCACCGGTTCGTCGGTACCGGCTAGGCCGCGCCCGCTAGATACGCCGCGATCTGCGTCTTCCTGGCTGGTGGTGCCAGGTAAGATACTCGTGTGCGCCGGCGGCGGCGGGGGACTCAGCGAAGACGAAGTAGAAGATGATGACTCCATGATCGCTCTTGGGGTTGCTACACGTTGTGGCAAACTTAGTAGCATTGGTCGCGTTATCCTGCGAACAGCCGAGAGGAACTCTACTGGCTCCATCCTCACACGTCAGATAAAGTACCTGTTGAGAACTGGACGGGGGGTAAGATGTTTTGTTTAACGAGACCAAAATATATCTCCAAGGATCTAGCTTAAGGAATTCTATGTTGGAGCGCGCAAATCTGCTCCATTTATACCCACCGTGAACTTTGCCATTTCTGCCCGGCAGTTTCACAAAGTTCCTGCTCCATTTTGCATGCAGCAGTAGCTAATTGCACCCGCGGCAGCGGCCGCTGCGCGGCCGCTGCCGCGGTGCAGCTGGCTACTAGTGCTCTCGAAATGGGGCCTAGTTGTAGGCATGGTTTGCTCGCCTTGATTTCTCTTGGAACAATATCCAGATTGCACCAAGTGTTCGGCGATTTTCTCAGACGACAGGCCTTGTACAGGTCGCCAGGTGTGGTCTAGTGTCGCTAGTTGCTACTTGTCCTCCTCGGCACGATAATAGTCGCAGTGTTGCCCATTGTTGCGCCTCATTGGTACGGCGAATTTGTAGTCAAATTGCTGGTCGTTACCGCGCCCCCAATGGCGCCCTAATCCGTCGAGGATAGAGTTGATATCGTGCCTGCCGCCGCCCTAATCTGTTGCGTCCATTTACTATAGCGCCCGCCGGCGCCGTAATCCATCGAGGATTGAACCTGCACTGCGTTGATTTGCTAACGCGCCCGCCGGCGCTGTCGTTCCTCGCATTGCGTCGATTTGCTAACGCGCCCGCCGGCGCGCTGTCCTTCCTCGCGTCGATTTGCTAACGCGCCCGCCGGCGCCGGCCTTTTTCATCGAGGATGCTTGTATTTCTACCCCGCTCGTCAGCGGTTCCCCCCGAGGTACTTGTATCCCGCTTCTCAGCGGCACCGCTTCGGCGGCCGCGGAGCGGCCGCCGCCGCGGTGCCATTCCTAGCCTTCCCGATTCGGCCCGCGAATAGGTGCAAATAATTGTTGGATAATCGCCTGCGATATCCTCCCTGTTTCCCCCGATCATCGTGGCTCGGACCGGCCGATCAGACCGTCGATTTAAGCTCCGCCCAATGAAAAGGCGATCCCCCCGGAATTGCGCAGCCACTGACGCGATCGATCGCACCGGGAATTCGGGCCGCATAATCGCGCATAAGCTTGCATCCGAGCTTAAAATCCGCGGCTCTTCGGGTTATTTTTAATAGCTCCGCCTGCGGGCATCCGATAATCGTCCGAAAGGTACCATTAGAACCGGCTGAGCGCGCCCGATCCCGTCGTGCACGCCGTTCGTTGCTGCGGCGCCTTGTTCGCGTTTCCCGGCCGCCTTCTTCGTTCGCGGCGGGTTCGGTATCCCACGATCTTGTTCATTCTGACTCTGAGTCCGATTCCGGCGTCTCCTGAGTCACGACATAAACATATCTTAAGTTAATTTCATTAATATCAGAAAATTATATTTTTATATTAAAGCAAACTGTACATTAGTTGTAATGCTGTATGTGTAATTGGTAATTTAGGAAAATTGGTTATATTTACAAATTATTTTACTTTTATATATAGAATAAAAAATTTTAAGCCACAATTAGATAATACACCGTAAATATGTTTTTGCCTCATTTTGGTAAGTCTAAAAATAATATTTAATTAAATATCATTTAAAAAACTGTAATTACAAGCTGCCAATGTATTTATTTGACAGCATTAAAAGCATTCATTATTACTTTTAAACATTGGCTAACTCTATGTTTATAAACTGACAACAAGCCAAAATAAACTTAGCAAATTTATTAACTAGTTATACTGGCGCGCACGTATTACGCACTATTAACCAATACCTAACACTTAACAAAATAAAAAGTAAAATAGCTTTCACATAGTTAGTGAATAATGCTTGCACACCTCGTAATAAAAATACCAGTCAAATACTAGTCATATAACCGATAAGAATCTGCATGGTAGAAACCAGGAGGGCGATAATATGCTTGGCCACCATTGGTAAAGTTGACTGAGCCTGTGTTGTGAGTGTTAGGTGCAACCGGTCTAGCTGGTGTGCTTTGCTGGTACTGCTGCTGGTACTGCTGCTGCTGCCCGCTGTTATTAGACCGTGTGCCTTCCTGGCTGCTATTTTTCTTTTTCCAAAACGGCATGTTTAGTTAGCTATAAACTTATCTGCTTTTACTAGTAAATACGTATGTGTCAAAGCTAGAAAAAGTATAAACCAAAATAATTTAATTGTGGCTTTTATGCTAAGGAATGTAGACTAGAAAAATTGCAAACTGGGCAAATAAAAAATTGTTTCTCCTTTTATTACCCATGCTTGCAAGAATGCAAACAGTATTTTGTGCACAATTTTTGTGCTGTGTAAATCTAGAAAACCCCACCCAGTCAAGCGTTTTTACCTGCCAATTGCTTAACAGTGCTGACTGAAGGATGGTGCATGCACATTTCCCATGACAGCATTGCAAAGCTAATTTCTCCGCTTTCTGTAGCAGCTAGTGTTAAAACAATAAAAGCGTTGCTTTTGTAATTGCTTTTGTAGCTTATTCCTAAGACGGTCAAGACTTGAAGCCAGGAATCCTCTGAAATAAAGTGCTAAAGAAAAAAAAACTGGCATGATCATGGATTTTTTCCCACACCCATCCTGCTTTCTCTCCTTTCTTTTTATTTTTTCTTTTGCCAAGGCAAAGATGCCAAAGACTTTAACCCTTTTGTCGTCACCTTGCCCTGGCAACCGGAATTTTTTTAGCCATGATGACAAAGAAAGAGAAGCGGAGGAATAATGGCAAGTGGGTTTATTCCACTAGAATATTGTTTCTTATGAATTTGAACGGCACAAAATCTGAGCAGCACACTTGATGAACCAAAAAAAACGTGTCCTGATAGTGTGTGGGTCGACCTATACATGGTGTCACAGCGTTTAAGCTAGTAACAAAAGCAAAGGTTTTGAAAAGCCGGCCATAAAGGCAGATAATTGTTCAGGCTTTTTGTTAGGGGGTGGTACTGGTTGGTCAGCAAGCTTTCGGGCAGCAAATGGGGCATCACTGAAAAGCCAGCGGAACAAAACAGAGTCGGAGCTAATCGGGATGGTTGCACGTGACCCAGACCGATTGCCATTCTATTAATTTTTTTTAGAAAAGCAAGTAAAATTGGCAGGAGTGAAATCATTAAAACCCCGAAGAAAGATTTCCAAGGACAGTTTGCACCAAACCTTTTAACTTATTTTGCACCCCAGTAACAACATAATTGATAAATAATTACTGTCAAGAATAGGAGCCCTAGAAAACAAAAAAAGTAATCTATTATGTTACACAATTTTCCAAAAAATATTTAACGCTTAAAATATAATTATACGTCTATTTATTATTTTTAAAACAGTAATTAACTTGTAATTAATTTAATTTCGGTGTCAAGTTTTATTATTTGTTATGATACACATAATTTCATACAAGCACAATGTGTGCTCATTTAGCTGCACCTTTTCGCAAAATGTTTCTGGTGTTAAATAAATAGTCTGTGTAGTTTATTGTACATAAAACATAAAAGATAACTTTAAAAATTATTACATATCCAAAATTATTGTTACACACCACACCTTAAACAAGAAACACATTAAGCTGGTAAAACAAAATTGGTTTTATTTAAAACATAATAAAAATTAAACTGTGCGTAGCCACAAATAATAATGCCACTTGATGTTACTAAATTATAATTAATTATTTAGTAAATTAGTCTACATTACGCTTGTAAACTAAGGGGGTGTTCAATAAGTCCGGTTCTTTTTTTTTCCTTTTTCTCAAATCGGATTTGCTATCGGGGCGTTCAATAAGTAAAAAAAAAAAAGAAAAAAGAAACCTCCTATAACTTGGGCAATCCCCAGTGAGGGGTATAAATTGCCCGCAAAATTATTAGGCTGGGTGGTGAACCTACCTTGGGGTGGCCCGAGGAACCGGCTGGCGGTGGCTGCCACCCCCTACCCTTGCCGGGACTACCGCATCAGAGCTTCCAGAGCTGCTAGTGGTTACTGGGGGACGGGGGGACCAGGCCCAGGCTAAAACTATGATTCATGGGCCTGGAGGAGCTACCCCCTCACCCCCAGGCACTGGTTAGGCGGGTGGATAGGCGGGGGGTGCCTGAAAATTGGCTCTATCGGAGCGAATTAGGGGCCGCCATCACCCCATCAGAGGGGGTATCAAATTTGACACAGGCCCCCAGACGGTCTTTTTTTTTTGGCTGGGGTTTATCAAATTTGATCCACCGAAAAAAAGAAAAAAAAGAAAAAGAAACGGATTTATTGAACACCCCCTAACAGCAAAGCAAAAAAACTTTACCCATGTTAATTTATTGTTTTGCCAACTTAGGCCTACCGATTTATTTGTGATATAGTTATATTGTTAAATAAAAAATTTGCTTATCTTTTGCTGCTAGTTAATGCTTATACAAATGTATGCAATAAATCATAACAAACTATAACAGCTTATTTGTCTTGTAAAATAAATTAAAAATGATGTTAATTTTTAAGCACTACACAGTAATATAATAATTCTAAAACTAATACCAAATATTAGTATTTGAACAGCCAATAAAACTGTAATGCTTGCATTCTTCATGGTTGGAACATATTTCAAGTACTAAAATAACCGGTAAGCATTACCGGGATGGGTGCCAGGGGGCTGATAATATGGTTGTCCATTACGTATCCCGTAGATAGGCCCAGTGCTATCTTTATTTTGTGAAATGCTTTGTTGTTGTTTGGCCCTTTGGTTTTCCGTATTTAATGGTTGCTTCTCCTGTTGTCTGCTTGACATACTTGAACTGGTATTATTGGACGACATTGTTTAACTAGCAAATTATTTAGTTTGCAACTAAAAATGCACACACACTGCTTAAATAGACAAGTTTATACAATAAATTGCAGCTGTAAAATAAAAAACAATTGTATTTACAAAACATTTTTACCATGCAATCTGTTCACTTTTTATAAGGCAGATTATCTACTGCTAACAAATAATTATTACTAGCGGACACATTATTGCGCAGGCATTTGCATTACAGAAAATGCAAAGACTAAAAAAAAGTGGATGATACAAAATAATTTTTTATTAACCAACACGGCAGGCACGCACGCATCCTAGGTTTTCTGGCACGGGGATTCTTTGTAAATAATAAGACTTTCAATTGATTGGCACGCAAACGTGCCTAACAGAGAAAAGACGGCCTTTGAATTACCCGTGCCAATTTGCTTTCCAAGCATGTTGGGATTTGCCAAGACACGAGAATTTCTGGCAGCTTGACGTCACCTCTACATTAAACAAAAAAATAGTAAGTAGCATAATTAAATTGAGTAGCTAATATTTTGTTAAATTAAGATTGGCAAAAATTGTGATTTTAGTAAAAATAGTAATTAAAAACTATTAACTATTTTATTCCATTCAAAATTGCTATAGTAACTACCAATTATGCGTCGTAGCTATTTGTTAATTAATAGAAAATTATACGTTAAGCTACTTATAATAAGCATATTATAAGCAGGTAGCTTTCATAAAACAGTCAAAATTATATCTACTTTCTTGGAAATGTGGGAATAGCATTCAATGGGCCGCCACCTGTACCTGGCGGCTTGTAATACGTCTGGTTATTGTAATTGTAGTTTACAGAGCCAGTATTATACGTGTTTTTTAAAACTGGTTTTATTGGGCTACCCTGGTATTTTTGCTGACTTGTACTGGTGTTTGACTGAGTAGCAGGTTGTTTTTCTTTTTTGTTGTTTGAATTGCTCTGTGTGCTTTTCTTTTTACTAAAAAGTGGCATTTTCAAAATATTAGACTTGTTGCTAAGTATTATGCAAAAATTAAGCAAGAGCAAACTGTGTTTTAATGAAGAATAAAACTATAATAATGCTTCAGTATAATAGTGATTAGTAAGTTGGCTACTGTCCAGTACCAGTTAATTTTATATTCCGTTCACATTGCACCACTTGGTGTTTGGTGTCTGGTGGCCAGTCACTGTTAATAAAAAGTATTAACTAGCCAATTAAGCAATTTATTAAACAGTGTCCGAGGAATTCTTTGTGCTATTATAAATTTTATTGCCAATTTAGTAAACTAATTAATTTTATGCTCTATTAATTTGCCCTTTTTTTGCAAGCACTTGGTTGGCAATTTTGCTGTAATTTAATTAAGAATTAACCAGCCTTAATTAATTTGTTACTGAAAGTTGCTGCTGTTGTTGTTAAATTTATTATTTATTAGAAAATTATACAGTTATACTCCTACAAGGTGCCATTTGTAAAGAACAGGCATTACATTATGCCCTAACACTTTGAAATTGCTTGCATACATATTTTTATTTTTTGTAAACAAGTCTTGTGTACGTCCAAAAAATAAAATATGTTTGTACTGGTTTTTCAGTACTGGTATGACTGTGCCCGTTATAAATGTCGCAGTATTTTTTAGTTGGCTAATTGAGCTAAGCAAAGGGGTTGTGTGCGCAGTTGGCAGCAAAAGATTCAATATGAAAAAGCCAAAGGTTGTACACTCCATGGTTTCTCTTAAGTTTTGCTACGGAATAAGTAAAGCATTCTAGCAGTGGCCACATTATTATACACATTGTAGGCAGAAGCCCATTAACGTTTTTCTTTATAATTCAAAATATTCACCCATAGCATGGAGGAATTAGTACTCTGTTCTTCAGTTTGCATACTTCTAGAAATGTTTTTACTAGTAGCTATTGTAGCAATGTAATTTTTTTAGCAAAACCTAGTCTTGTTTGCAAGGCGTAAAATAATATATCGTAACCAAAATTAATTTACTAGGATTTAGCTAAAGAGTTTTTGTGTTGAAGCTCGGGATTGCTTATACCCGCCAAAAAAACTTTGTCAATTTTTCCAAAAATGCTACAAAATCCTTTTTTTTTACAATTCCGCAAGCAACAATGACCCAATGCAGCCGTAAAACAACTGCTGCAGCAGTGTTGCTAACCACAAATGCCATTGAAAGAGCAGGCTTGTTGTCTGGCATAGTTTACTTGCCTCTATGTCGCTCAGGACATTTTCTGGCATTTCATGCACATGGTAATCCTTTTCACGTCCTGCCTTGCTCTGGTCACCAAGTACAGATTAGTGTTGTCCATGGCCGTTTGGACTTTTTGGTGCAACAAAATTATTATAGAATTGTGTATTGATGCGCTTTTTGCACAGGGAAAGAGCTCGGGTCTTGCCAAGTTGTTGTCATTAGTCATGCACAGTTATGCTTCATTCAGTAAATTGGTATTATTAAAAAGTCATGTATTACCATGCACTTTTAGCATGTTGTGATGGTCATTATGATGTTCATTGCTATGCTTTTTCAGCACATCAAATTTATACAGTGTTCATTGGATAGCTCATAAAGTATTTGTGCATATATTTGCTTTACACCTGCTTGCATTGCTGTCTGTTAAGTAAGAAATCATTATCACAATAACCAATTACCATGCTTGCCGGCGCCGTGTTTTGTAGGGCCGCCATGCCTACTGCGCCTGCTGCCATTGTGCCTATAATAGTGCAACAGTACTTATTAATGTGCCCTATCTACCTGGCGCAGTAAGCTGTTGTGAATTCCTTGTCCTTTTATTTTGTTTACCAGCAATTCTAGCCTGTTGTAAGCATAACTGTATTGGTATTCCGCTTGCCAGCAGCAATGTTGTCAGTGTTTAATAACTTTTTCTGTAACTTTTTTAAATAATGTTCTAAATTTGCAAAATTGACCGGCAAGAAAAGCCACAGCACATGCTGCAGCAAAGTGCCTTGGCTAACCATTCTGCTCAGTGTATTGCAAACCCCAATTAGACTAGCAATCCGTCAATAATTGCTTCGAAATTCACATCAATTCGCCCAATTTGACTTGCGAATTGGGTTAAAAGTATAATTAAATTGTGCTTAATTGCCCGCACTAAGCTTCCCTGGTTTTTGGCCATTGTAGCTCAGCCCAATTAATCAAACTGCCCTTTTGGCTCAATCCAATAGCGAGCCATCATCTGGAATTGCGCGGCCACTGATGTAAATAATCGCATTGAGAATTCTGGTAGCACAATTGCCAGTAGCTTGCATCTAATCTTAAAGCTGCATCCTTGGTTTATGTCAAATAACTTGGCTTACAGGCAACCAAAGTTTTTCCTGTTGCGAAATCGCCGGGCTTCGTCGGGGGGCGCGAAGCCCGGGACCGTTGGTCACCTGACCTGGACGGTGTCCCGTAATAGGCGGTGAACGGCGGGACTCCAAAAAGTATAAAAGTGCAAGTTGCGCTTATAAACGGGAAGAACAATGTGTTTTTAGACAAGGAAAACTCATAAACGACTAGGGAAAGGGCTGTTGGTTTTATACTCCAGGCAGAGCGGGTGGTCAACAGCTAGGCAAACTACTTCATAACCAGTATCTGCACCCAGGTGCAGACACTGCGAATGCCCGCAAAGGAATCGGAAATTCCTTATAAAGAATCCGATTATTATGGGCATAGGGTAGCCACCCGGGAACCAGTGGGTAGCTCGCCCCCCCCTCGGGGGCCTCGCAACATTCCAAAAGATATTGCCGAAACAGAGCAAATGCGCTCAATTTTGTTGTGTGTTTGGTTTGTTAGTACGGCAGTTGTTTGATAGTTTTGGCGCCCATTTTTGCATGCTTTGGGGTTTTCCACGCACAATCTTAGTTACTTTGACTCAGACTTTAATTTTAAAGCCTCTGGAGTCGCAACACAATCAATGAGGGCAGTGTCTAAAAATTGTTTGCAATTTCACTTGTTGGTGTGATTGATAAGCTAATTAAGACAATAAAAATAGGTAGGTTATAGCAATGTTACTTTAAAAAGTGTGATTTACTTACAAATATAGGCTATACAGCGTAAGTTTATTCAATAATTAATTGCATACAATCTTTTTAATAAGCTATTGGGCAACCATTATTATTTAATTACAATAATTTTAATATTTTTGGCATCCTCACAAAAATGGTAATAGATTACTGAAAACTTGCTATTTTGTGTATTAATTAGCAAAAAGTAAGTTAAAATGCAAAAGCATTTAAATTTATAATATACAGCCACTGTCTGTACGCAGCAGAGCTATTAATGTTGTATAGAAAGTACAGTTTACCAAAAAATTAAAGGAATACTCCTTGCACTGCGTTTTATTAATAATAAATAAAGCATAGTTGTAGAGACAGTACTAGTTGAAGTGCAGTAATTACTTTGTATCGTAGAGGTTGTAAGTAAATGCAGGGTTGTTTCCAGTATTAGGGGGTTGGTAGATAGGCCAGCCATTTACATCTCTTCTATTAACTGAATTTGTGTTTGGAACCGCCGGATAAAAAGTAGCTGGCATGGTGTTATATTGATGCTGGCTTGATGTATTCTGCGACTGGCTTTGCTGGCTTTGCCGGCTTTGCTGGCCCTGCTGGTTGCTACTTTTCTTTTTATTCCAAAATGGCATGCTTGATTAGCAATTGATAAGCTAGGTTTAGCTAATAGATTTGTAAGTGTAGTAGCTAAGTTGTTATATTAAAGGCAAAAAAAGGAAACCCCCAGGTTGAAGAAATGTGAGATAGAGAGAAAAAGAATGAGGCCTTGAAAAACCTTGGAAGCAGGAAATTCTTTCTCCTTTTATTCCCCAGGCTTGCAAGCTTTCCAACAGTATCTTGTGCACAATTCCAAGCTGTGTAAACCTAGCAAAAAACCACCCAGTCAAGCGTTTTTACCTGCCAATTGCTTAACAGCGCTGACTGAAGGATGGGGCATGCACATTTCCCATGACAGCAAAGGCGTAGCTAATTTTTATTCCACATTTCGAAGCTGCTAGTTTCCATACAATAAAAGCATTTCTTTGGAATTGCTTTTTTTGCAGCTTGTTCTCGGACAGCCAAGTCTTGAAGCTAAGCTTCCTCTGGAAAAAGTGCAAAAAAAAGAAAGAATGCCTATTCATGAATTTTATTCCCACACCCATCCCGCTTTCTCTTCTCTCTTTTTAATTTTTTTGTTTGCCAAAGCAAAGATGTCGATGACTTTAATCCTTTTGTCGTCTCCTTTTCCTGGCAACCGGAATTTTTTTAGCCATGATGACAAAGGAAGAATAGCAGAGGAATAATGGCAAGTCGGTTTCTTTCGCTAGAAAATTGTTTCTTATAAATTTGAATGGCACAAATCTGAGCTAAGCACTTGATGAACTAAAAAAAACGTGTCTTGATAGTGTGTGGGTCGACCTATACATGGTGTCACAGCGTTTAAGCCATTAACAAAAGCAAAGGTTTTGAAAAGCCGGCCATAAAGGCAGATAATTGTTCAGGCTTTTTGTGAGGGCGGTACTGGTTGGTCAGCAAGCTTTTAGAGAAGCAAATTGAGTCTTGCTGAAAAAAACAACAAAGCAATTAGTGGGGCAAACCGGAGCTAGTTGGAGTGGCTGTATGTGACCCAGATAGATTATTATCGTTTTATAGAAGTGCAGGTAAAATCGGCTAAAGAGCGGAATCATTAATTGTCCAAAGGGAGGTTTTAAAGAAGAGCCCGCGCCAATCCTTTTAAATTTCTATTGCACCCGAGTAAAAATAATAATTGATGTAGAGAGATTCACAAGAATTGGAGCCCTAGAATTCAGAAAAAGTGATTTACTTTTATTTGACATTATTTTTCAAAAAAATTATTTTCGCGCAATTGTATTTATATTTCTATTACTGTTGCGGAATCGCCGGGCTTCGTCGAAGGGCGCGAGGCCTGGGACCGCTGGTCACCTGACCTGAACGGTGTCCCGCAATAGGCGGCGAACGGCGGAACTCTAAAGAGTATAAAAAGGCAAGTTGCGCTTATAAATGAGAAGAACGATGGGTTTTTAGACAAGGAGAACTCATAAGCGACTAGGGAAAGGGCTTCTGGCTTTATACTCCAAGCAGTGCAGGTTGTCAAAAGCTAGGCAAACTACTTCACCACCTGTATCTGTGCGTTGGTGCAGATACTGTGAATGCCCATAAAGGAATCGGAAGTTCCTCACAAAGAATCCGATTATTACGGGCACAGGGTAACCACCTGGAAATCGGTGGGTAGCTCGCCCCCCCCCTCAGGGGCTTCGCAACAACACATAAGCCTGTGTCTGAGCTTAAAGCCACATTCTCGGTTTATGTCAAATAACTCGGCCCATGGGCAACTGCAGTTTTTCCAAAAGATATCGCTGGAACTGGGCAAGTGCACTCAATTTTGTTGTGTGCTCAGTTTGTTAGTACAGTGGCTGACTGAAGGTTTTGGTGCCCATTTTTGCTTGCATTGGTTTTTTCTATGCAAGATCTTGTTTACTTTGACTCAGACTTTGATTCCAAAGCCTCTTGAGTTACTATACAATTAATGCAGGCGGTTTTTAAGAATTGTCTGCAATTCCATTTGTTGGTGTGATTTATTAGCTAGTTGCGACAATAAAATAAGTCGCTTAATGCAATGTTACTTTTAAAAGTGTGATTTACTTACTAATATAGACTATGTAGTGCCTGTAAGTTTGCCCAATAATTAAACACACACTAGCTTCTTCAATATGATAAAGTGAAAACAATACCATTTAATTACAATCATGCTAGTTTATGGCATACTCCTGTAGCTACTAATAGATTAATACAAGCCTGCTATTTTAATGTATTAATTAGCTAAAAAAAGATTGCAAAAGCATTTGAATGCATGATATACAGCCACTGTATGTAGGCAGCAAAGTTATTAATGTTTTTCAAAAAGGTAAAGTTTACCAGTAATTAATGGAGTATTCCTTACACTGCATTTTATCTATAATAAATAGAGTGTGACTAATAAGAAAGGGCTAGCTTAACTATATTGATTATTTGGAGTCATAGAGGTTGTAGTTAAAATTAGTATTAGGGGGGTTGTAGACAGGTCTGCCATACTGATCGGTGTAATTACATGAACCTGTATACTGGGTTGATGGACCAAAAACTTGTTGTATGCTAGGGTGTGTGCGTTTATTTGGCGAGCCATATTGCAACCTATGCTGCAAATTTTGCTCCCAGTCCTGTGACTGGCTTCCCTGGCTTTGCTGGTTGCCACTTTTCTTTTTATTCCAAGGGAACGGCATGTTTGATTAGCAATTAATAAGCCTGGTTTAGCTGATAAATTAGTAAGTATAGTAGCTATACAATTATATAAAGAAAAAGGAGTTGGATGAATAACTCAGGATAAGGAATGTGGAATAGAGTAGAAATTGCGAGGTCTTGGAAACCTTGGAAGTAGGAATTTGTTTCTCTTTTTATTACCCATGCTTGCAAGTATTCCAACGGGATTTTTTTGCACAATTCCAAGCTGCGTAAACTTGGCAAAAATTAAAAATAAGATAAAAAATCCTGTCCAATCACGCATTTATTTGCCTGCTGATTGCTAAACAGTGCTAATTGCAGGATAGGGCATGCACATTTCCCATGACAGCAAAGGCATAGCTAATTTTATTCTGCTTTTTTTAGCAGCTAATGTTCATGCAAAGGAAAAATTACTTTGTAATTGGGGTTTTTGTAGCTTTGTATCCTAGCAGTTGAGACTTTAAGCAAAGCTTCACACAGAAAGTAAATGCAAAAAAAGAAAGAAAAAACTGGCATGATCATGGATTTTATTCCCACACCCATCCTGCTTTCTCTTCTTTCTTTTTATTTTTTCTTTTGCCAAGGCAAAGATGCCAAAGACTTTAATCCTTTTGTCGTCACCTTGCCCTAGCAACCGGAATTTTTTTAGCCATGATGACAAAGAAAGAGAAGCGGAGGAATAATGGCAAGTGGGTTTATTCCACTAGAATATTGTTTCTTATGAATTTGGACGGCACAAAATCTGAGCAGCACACTTGATGAACTAAAAAAACGTGTCTTGATAGTGTGTGGGTCGACCTATACATGGTGTCACAGCGTTTAAGCCAGTAACAAAAGCAAAGATTTTGAAAAGCCGGCCATAAAGGCAGATAATTGTTCAGGCTTTTCGTTAGGGGCAGTACTGGTTGGTCAGCAAGCTTTCAGAGAAGCAAACGGGGAGGCCTCACTGAAGAGCCAGCAGAACAAAAAAAGGGGGTGAGTCGGAGCTAATCGGGATGGTTGCACGTGACCCAGACCGATTGCCATTTTATTAATTTCTTTAAAAGGAGGCATGTGAAATGGGCGGAAGAGCGGATTCATTAAGGGTCCGAAGAGAAGTTTTAAAGAAGAACCCGCGCCAATCCTCTTGCTTCATTTTTTTTCTTCTTCCCCAAAAAACCGACCAAAATCGTTGATGTCGGGAAGATTAACAACGAACAGGAAACTAGAGAGCGGAGGCTGGGAAAGAGCTTCTTTCTTTTTTTTATTTCATTCAACTTTATATATATTATTTCAATTAAAAGTATTATTGCGTGCGGCGAAAAGATATTTAACGTATTATTAAGGCACAATTGCTATAGTTAGTGATGGTCAGCCTGGAAAAGAAGCTTGGATATGCGGCAGCAGCCGGGGCGACGGTGTACTACGGGATGAGCAAGTACGTGGAAAATAGCCGGGTGGAGATTGTGGCGGATGAGTCCGGCGAGGGTCAGCGGCTAATCGCCCAATGCGCGTCACTTTCGTCGCCGCATGCGCGGCTGGTGCCAACGCCGTATCTGTGCAGCGGCATGCTGCAAACAGTGTACTGCACGTCGCAGGCGCTCAAGCAGGACGCGGGGTCGCGGGTGGAGTACGTGCGCGAGAGCAAAGAGATGGAGGACGGGGGCACGGTGTCGCTGGACTGGTACCCGGAGCAGCCGACAAAGGACGACGAGCCGCGGGTGATTGCCGTGGTGGTGCCGGGGCTGGGCGGGTCGGCGTACGAGTACCATGTGCGGAGCGTGGCCAGGCGGCTGGCCGAGGGCAAGCAGCGCATGCATGTGGTGGTGAGCAACCACCGCGGGTCGGGGCGCACGCCGCTGACGTCGGGGCGGCTGTACAACGCGTACGACACAAGCGATTTGCGCGACGTGCTGGCGCATATCCACGAGCGGTATCCGCAGGCGGCGCTGGTGGCGGTGGGGTTCTCGCTGGGAGCCAATCTGCTGACGCGGTATTTGGGCGAGCTGGGCGACCGGGCACTGGTGCGCGCAGCTGTGGCGGTTAGCTGCCCGTTCGACACCGAGATTGCCGGGCGTGCGCTCAGCGCTCCCGGTCTGCTCAACGACCATTTGTTCCAGCCCAATCTGATGGCCACGGTCAAGCGCGTGGTTACGCGCAACCTCGACGTGATCCGGGCGAGCCCGATCAACTACGACGTGGACGCGATCATGCGGGCGACGCGGATGAGCGAGATCGACGATTTGGTGACGGCGCGGGCGTACGGGCACAAGGACTGCTGGGCGTATTATCGGGCGGCGTCGAGCGTGGAGTTTGTGGACAGGATCCGCAAGCCGTTTTTGGCAATCAATGCGCGGGACGATCCAGTGACGCCGGTGCAGGGGGTGCCGCAGGAGCGGTTTGCGCGCAACCCGGCGACTGCGCTGGTGCTGGTGCGGCATGGCGGGCACATTGGGTTCTTTACGGGCGTGGTGCGGCCGCGCATCTGGTACCTGGACCCGGTGGCCGAGTACTTTGACGCGGTGTTCGCTTAGAGAGGCACGTGGGCGGGGGACCCATAGTATGTTATACAAGCTCCTCGATTTAGCATGCCTTTTTTCTTGTGCCGATTAAAACAATAGGCAGGCTTTGTTTTAGTTGTTTAGAGGCGATATGGCGGATCTGGCGCAGGAGCAGCGGCTGGACACGCCGCAGACAGCACAGGACTTTTCGTTTCCGCTCACGGCAGCGTACGGGATCCAGGTGGAGTTCATGCAGCGGCTGTTCGAGACGCTCGAGCGCGGCGAGATGGGGATCTTCGAGAGCCCGACGGGCACAGGCAAGTCGCTGAGCATCATCTGCGGGGCGCTGACGTGGCTGGCGCGGCACCGCGCGCGGGCGCCGGCGGAATTGTCCGATGATGACGCGACGCGGCCCGAGTGGGTGCGCGCGTACGAGCGCAAGCAGCGGCAGCTGCAGGCGGATCCGGCGGCCGAGGCACGCGCGCGGTACGAGCGCTGGGAGAGCCGCGTGCGCCGGCGCGAGCTGGGCGAGGCGCGCGCGCGGCGGCAGGCAGGGCGGCAGATGGGGCGGGTCACTACTGCCGCCGGCCGCAAGCGCCAGGCCGACAAGGCCGACGGCGCAAGCGACGATGAACACATGGTCGTTGCCGAGTACGACAGCGGCGGCGAGCAGGCGCCGTATGCCGAGTCTGTGCGGCGGCTGCTGGCGGCGCGCGACCGAGGCCGGATCGCGTATGACAGCGACGACTCCGATTGCGGCGATAGCGAGGAATCAGGCGAGCCCGAGGAGCCCAGCCTCCCCAAAGTGTTCTACGCGTCGCGCACGCACTCGCAGCTGCAGCAGTTTGTTGGCGAGATCAAGCGCACGGCGTTTGCGCACACGATGCGGTGCGTGACGCTGGGGTCGCGCGTGCAGCTGTGCACCAACGAGAACGTGCGCGGCTCGGCTCGTGCGTCGGCTCAGCAGCTCAACGAGCGCTGCTTGGAGCTGCAGCAGGGCAAGCAGCGGTGCGCGCAGCTGCCGGCGCGGCGCACGCCGATGCTGGACTTCCGCGACGCGCTGCGCGTGGCCGACATTGAAGATCTGGCCGGCGCCGGCCGCGCGCGCGGCGTGTGCGCGTACTACGGCGCACGCGCAGCGGTCGCGTCGGCGCACGTGGTAGCGCTGCCGTACAACATGCTGCTGTCGCAGAGCGCGCGCGCGGCCATGGGCATTTCGCTGCGCGGCAGCGTGGTGGTGGTGGACGAGGCGCACAACCTGGTCGACACGATTCTGGGCGTGCACTCGGCGGTTCTGGACGCGCGCACCGTGGATGTGCTGCTGGATCTGGTGCAGCGCTACTTTTCGCGCTACTGGCAGCGCATGCGCGGCAGCAACGTGGTGTATGTGCGCATGACTCTGGCGCTGCTGCGCGCCCTGCGCAAGTACATGCAGGCCGCGGCTGCAGGCACGCGCGTCAAGCGCGTCGGCGAGTTTCTGCAAGACGCGCGTGCCGACCACATTAACGTGTTCAAGGTCGACCGCTATCTGCGCGAGAGCAGGATCGGGCGCAAGCTCAACATGTTTGCCGAGCGCGCAGGCGATGCGGCCAAGCGTACAGACCATGCAGCCAAGCGTACAGACCATGCGGCCAAGCGTGCAGACCATGCTACTGAGCCCGCAGCCCATGCTGCCGAGCCCGCCGTGGCGCCGGCCACCGCCGTGGCGGCGCTCGAGGCGTTTATTGAATGCGTGGGCCGTGCCGACCGCACGGGCGCGCGCATTGTCGAGCGGCAAGGGACGCACGGCACAGAGCTTGCGTACGTGCTGCTGGACGCGTCTGACGCGTTTGCCGCGCTGCGGCTGGAGGCGCGCGCCGTGGTGCTGGCCGGCGGCACCATGGCGCCGACTGCCGACGTGGTAGCGCAGCTGCTGCCGCGGCCGCGCAGCGCATTGTGCGCAGCTGCCGAGCGCGACGACGCGCGTCTGGACCCTGCGCGCGTGCGCGTGTTCGCGTGGGGCCACGTGATCCACGCCTCGCACATGCGCGCGCTGGTGCTGGGCAGCGGGCCCACAGGCACGGCGCTGCGGCTGACGCATGCCGAGCAGCGCGACGCGGCGCGCATGCGCGAGTGCGGGCTGGCGCTGGCGGCGCTGTGCAACGTGGTGCCGGGCGGCGTGGTGGTGTTTTTCCCGTCGTACGCGCTGCTGGCCGCCATGCTGCGCGAGTGGCGCGCGTGCGGCGTGGCCGAGCGCATTGGCAGGCGCAAGCCGCTGGTGGCCGAGGCGCCTGGCTGTGGCGATGTGCTGGCCGAGTACGTGGCTGCCGTGGGCCGCGAGGGCGGCGCCGTGCTGCTGAGCGTGGTGGGCGGCCGCCTGAGCGAGGGCATCAACTTTAGCGACGACCTGGGCCGTGCCGTGGTGATGGTGGGCGTGCCGTTTCCCAGCCTGGCGTCGCCCGAGCTGTGCGAGCGCCTGGCTTACTACGAGTCGCTGGGCTCGGTTCCGGATAGCGATGAGCCGGGCTTTGGTTGCAAGCCCGAGCCGCTGGGCGTCGGCTCGGCCATAGGCCCGCGGGCGCGCGAGATGTACGAGGCCCTGTGCATGCGTGCTGTCAACCAGTCCATTGGCCGCGCCATCCGCCACCAGCGCGACTATGCCGTTGTTGTGTTTATGGACGCCCGCTATGCGGAGCCCCGCATTGCGCGCAAGCTGCCCCGCTGGATCACTGACGGCCGGCCGCTTGAGCCGCTGCAATTTGGCCCGGCGCTGGCCCAGGTCGCAGCCTTTTTCAAGCAGGATTTCAGTGTGTGAGGTGGTTTTTTTTTTGGGTACAGATGAAAGCTAGCCTTGTTACTTGCAATTTTCCTCACCTTTTCGCCTTTTGACCATAACTGCGGTAGCATACAATGTATGTGCTATCTTTGCAGAGCATAGTCTTTCCGTTTTATGTGCATTTCCCCTATCTGTGTTACCTTCTCTTCAATGGCGCTTAGCTTTCCCGATGGCGCCGTGCGCATTACGCCCGTTGATGGCGTCGACGACCCCGACGCTCTGTCGCTGGCCGCAATTCTCGACGCCGACCACCTCGAGTCCGCCCTGGCGACTTCGTATGTTCTGGACCTCGACTGGCTCGTCTCCCATCTGCATCCGCGCACCCGCCTCACGCTCATCGCCGACCAGATCCAGCACGCCACCACAGATCCCTCTTCGTACGCAATTGTTGATCCGGAGCTGCCCCAGCCTGACGTCCAGCTGGTGCACTCGAAGCTCCTGCTGCTGTTCTACCCGCAACACATGCGCCTCGTCGTGTCCACCGCCAACATCATGCCCGACGAGTGGTCGCTTGTCCACAACTGCATCTACCTGCACGATTTCCCGCGCGACGCAACGCGCGTGTTCGCTGCCAATCGGTTTAGCTTGGAGCTGGCCCAGGCCCTGCACGACCTGAGCGTGCCGTTCGACATAGTAGCAAGTATGAACCACGTGGATTTTGCTCGTGCCACGGCCGTACGTGTGGTCACGTCGGTGCCCTCGGCCGTCGATGCGCGCCGCCCGCGGCGTAATGCCAATATGCCCAGTTACGGGATGCTGAGGCTTGCCCAAGTGCTTGCGCCAGAGCCAGCTTCAAATGAGGTCGAGTTTGTGCCTGATGCGCGGCTATTGTGCGTGGGCTCGTCGATGGGCAGGCTCGATGCCAACTGGTTAAGGGACTTTTACCTGTGCGCGCATGCGCGGGACCCGCGTGTCTGGACGCTTGAGGAGCGCGCGCAGTTGGTGCCCGACGATCTTGTAGATGTTGCCGTGGCATTCCATACTCAATCCCAGGTTGAGGATAACCGAGGTGGCGTGTCGGCGGCAGGCTACGTGAACTGTGCGCGGTCGATAATTGACGCGCGCGGTTTTCCGCAATCGTCGTTATTTAAACTGGTGCCACGGACCGACCGCGTGCTGGTACATGCCAAGGCAATTGTCGCGCGCCTAGGCGAGCAGCAGCGGCACGGGTGGTTGTACGTGGGTAGCCATAATTTCACTCCGGCTGCCTGGGGCCGTCTCAACCAGAATGCGCAACCGTACATTAACAACTACGAGTTTGGCCTGGTGCTATCCCCCGTGCTGTTTGAGTGTCGGGAAATTAACCGCATTAAGGCTGTGCGCTGGAATCGCCAGCTTGTTCCTCTGCCGTTCGAACCCGTGTGGCATCCGTACAAGCGAGACGACAAACCCTATTGCAGCCGCGAGTAAAATGTATTTTTTTTTTATTTTGAACAATGAAACTAATTGCTTAGTAGTATATGCTGCTGCTTGCTGCGCATACCAAAAAGTCGCTGCTTGACTGGTAGATTCCGTACCCTAGAGACCCCATCACAGGCTTAGCCAGCACCATGGATGCCGAGTCCGACTCGCTGCTCGAATCGGACTCTAGCGCGCCCAAATCCGAACCCGCATCCACGCTATCCGAGTTCGACCCAAACAGCGAGCCCGACAACGTGTCAGCTGCCGAGTCCGTGCTGAATTCAGACGCAGATTCAAATACATAGTCGCCAGAGTCCGATACCAGCGCGTCTGAGCTCTCCGACAAGTCTTCTGTGGGCTCGTCTACGCTCATATCGTATCCGGGGTCGGTGGGCTCCGGGCTGGCTATAATATCCGTACTGCTGCTACTTGTCGGGCATGCGGCTGCGTCTGAATACGTGATAGTGAGTGTGCCTACCGTGGTTGTCGACAAACACAAGTCGGCGTCCAGGCTGCCCAGCTCCGAATCACTAGTGCTCGACGGCTCGGGATTTGGTATAACAAAGCTGTTTTTGCCAACGCTGCTTGCCCCGTCGTCACCACGGCTACTGCTGCTGCTTCGATGCCTGTGCCTGCTTCCGCTTTCCGAGCCGTCACTCCTGCTGCCGCTGGCATGTCGGCTTCGGCTATGGTGGATGCTCGGCTCGTCGTTGGTCTCGGCATCCGAGTTTCCATGCGAATGCGAATAAATGACCAAATCAAAGCTGCTGCTGCTATCGCCTTCGACGTCGTCCAGGCTGTAGTCGCTGTTATAGTCGCCAACCGTCGAATACACCGTCACCGTCTTGGTGACCGCCGACTGGTCGGCAATCTGTGCGGCAATCGCCAGCAAAATCGAATCCACATCGCCATCCGACGGCATATCGCCAGTCACCGTCTGCGTAACCGTCACTGTGCGCGCCTCGCCGCCCGGCGAGTTATCCGCGGCCTTGACGGCAATCGCCTGCATGATCGAGTTGACGTCGCCTTCTTTCGGCGCTACTCCTGAGGCCGCCCTATCGAATAACCGCCCGCGCTCCGCGTGTTCTTCTTCGATCGTGTGCAGATGGCGTTTGGCGTTGCTTGCGTTGGTTTGGGATGGAGATCCGCCGGCGGATATCAAATGGCAAAATACTAGTGCGGCTGTGCAGTATGCTGCTGCCCAGACGAGCAGACGCGAGAGACTTGGCATATCCCACATGCTTTTTTAGTGCTTTTTTTCTTTTAGAATAGTGAGAAGCTTTTTTTGTTTTTGATCGTTAGAATGCAATAATATACAGTGGCCTGTTCAACATGCTACAAGAACGCAAGAAAAAAAATAATAAATATGGAGGCATGGAATAGAAAAAAGTAGAGGACACGCACCGAGGATTGCCAAGCCTCCAACATCTTGGAACAACTCGGTCCTTCTCTTTCATTAAATAAAAGAAAGAATAAAGACAGCTCGTAAAGCAAAAGGAAAACCGTTCATTAAAATCACGATAAAAGGAGTGGCTATAAAAATAAAAAAGAACCCATTTCCCCCAGAAAGAAACTTTTATTTCTTTTTATTCTTTTCTCCTCTCCCACTTTCTTCACCCTATTGTGCGAATAGAGAGGCTTGGCTTCGGCACGGTCTCAGCAAATGAAAAAAGGACACTTTAAATGTAGGCAATAAAAACGCATGAAACCAAAAAAAAGGTAGTTATCTAGCTTGCAAAACGACAAAGTCGCTGCATGCGCTAGCTTTATCTAGCAGAAAACTTTAACATGCTTAACTAATTTAAGCTTAGATAGCGGTGCCCCAAAGCTAGCAACCTACAGCCACTAAAATGCACACATGAATGTCTGCACAAAAGCTATTGCCACAGCTACCGCCCCTATAAAACAAATCCAAACTTGTTTATTAGCGTAGAGAAGCTACAAAAACACACACACACACACACTATGAAACTCTAATTCTTGCTAAATATCTCTGCTTTTTTGCAGCATACGTAATTGTCAGCGCTGACACATGTGGATATTCATCCTTATACTTTTCAACAAGCGGCTCAAGGCAAAACTTCAGGTATCCGAGATTTAGTTTTGCAAGGCTGGGCGCGCGAATAATAACCTCTTCAAACAGCGCAGTAAGCCCGTCAAGCGAATTGTCTATGCATACATATATTTCAATTACCTCGATCTTGTTGTTAAATGGCTTAAGAACCTGCTCGCTTTCTTTAGAGTGCTCAGAAAGCTTCCATATATCACTACAAACACGATCTATTTTTAGGTATTGAATATTGCTTGCAATTGACATAGCCTTCACTAGATCATTCATTCTTATAGTACCAATAACCAAATATCTCACAGTTTCAAAACTCATGGTTTTAAAAAATTTTTCTTCATACGTGTAGCGAATCCCCATGTGCAGCTCGCTAGACAAATTTGTGTTGGCAGACAGATGGTTTACAAGAGACACTAGAGCGGAAACATTTGTATTCTGCATATGTTTAGCAAACTCCTTGCGTTCATCTACACCAAACCTAGTGTTAAATGCAACAATGGTCGTACGTTTATAATTTAGCACCAATTTGTCCAGCATGCTTGGGTAATGGGCTTCAGTGAGAATACGATTAATAGGTTGGCTTATATCCAGCCTAAGCACTCTAAGCTTGGGAAAATATATTCTTGAATATATGTCTGAATCGGCATCTGCCACATCCTCCCATGACTTTTTAAACTTTAAACTGTGAAGCTTCTTAAACACAAAAGTGTTGCTGTCATTATTACATTTGCTGTAGAACTTTCCATAATGGCACTGCAGTACGAGGTTGTCCATGGATATCTCCTCAATTGAATCCACGTTAATCTTTGGCATCCGCTTACTGCGCCCTTCATGTATGTTCAGCTGTTTAAGGTCCGGACAAAAGTGTGTGTTTAAAGCAAATGCAATAGGTTTGCCTGACACATTAGTCAACTGATGAAAATACTTGCTGATTAATCTTTGTCTTAGGCTATCGCCTAACAGTTTTTCATCTTGGAAATTAAAATTCATACTTGAAATACAGGGAAGTGTTTGCTCCCACATGTTGGCTAGATATGTAACCTGCTCATGGCTAAACTCATCAGGCACTTTGTTTCGACCTAGTACCCCAGTCACACAAGCATCAAACTTATTTATGCTTTCCCATACATTTCTGTAGATATGCATAGCCTGCAGCACATGCTCCATAAAGTATGGCAAACCTATTCTATAATTCATATTTAGTGCTAGTCTATTTGCTAGTGACAGGCAGTTTAGGTCTGCGACCAATTCAATATTAGACACAATAACCCCAAACTCATATGTATCGTTATAATATGGATTCACATTAAGCTTTAGACCAGTGCCTCGGCTTTCAAACGCAATTGTCTGGTAGACAATAGGCAAAGCAAGCTGGCGCCACTGCTGGCATACTGCCAAAAACGGAAGCTGCCGCCTCCATTTTTCCAGCTTCAATGTGTGTCTCTGAAGCACATTCTCAAGAATAATAATCGAAATATCAGGCACCAGTTTAGAAAGCATGGATAAGTATGCAATAAGTAGTTTAATAAAAAATAGGAGAAGAAACAGCAAAAAATAAGAAGCAAGTGAAGCTTTTTCCAGCTTCTTTTTAATATTGTTTTTCAAAGGCACAAAGAAAAGAAGCCTTAATCAAAATTAAATACAATAAATTAAAATACTAAAATTTAACATATTTTAAAGCCAGTGGTGTAGAACAATAAAAAAGGTTAGTATACTGCAGTATGTGCACATGTAATAAATATCCCTAGTCCTGGTTTACATCGTTCAGTTTTGCCATATAAGGATAAGGATGGCGAGATATGCGAGCTGACATTTGCCAACTAAGGCGAGGAAGGAATAGCTATAAATCCCAACGCGCCATTCGTCTATCTAAAAAAACCGCTTTTATTTCCTTCGACATAATACATCCAAAAGCCTATCCATTCAACTGCAGCCAGTTATAGATATGTGTATCACTAAGAAAATTTATCGAAGGAAAAGAAGCTATAGCCGTTCTGATTGGCATAAAAAAAGAGCTATTGTCCACTAACAAAACGAGAAGAAAAAGATAACCCGCTCGGGAATGATAGCTACGCATAGGCAACGTGGAGCAGCTCAATGGGCAGCGTGTTGGGAACCGGCCGGCCTGCCTTTGCACCGTCGACCAGATGCATGATAATGTTGAACTCGCCCGGACCAAAGGTGCCGTCGAGATTGCGGTCGGCGAGCTGCCAAATACGGCGCAGCTCAAAGTCCGACAGACCGCTGGCAGCCAGCCGGTCCCGGACCGCATTGCTGGAGACAACGCCGCGGCCACCCTCGCGCGCATCCAGCGCCTTGAACTCGCTGGCATAGCGGGCCAGCGCGTCGCGCGGAATGGCGGCGCCGGGCATGGCGCCCAGCGCCGATGAGTGCGACGTGTGCTGCGTGAACGACGACGAGGTGGACGAGGATGTCTTGTTTGTGTACGAGTAATGCTGCTGCAGATCGCTGGGCCGCGACGACGCAAACGGCAGCGGGCCGTTGATGTTGCGGCTCTGGGTCAGCGGAATTCCGGCAGTGGCAGTCACCGACCGAGACTCCTCGGCGGTCGAGGTGGCCGACGACGAGTACGAGCGGTGGAACGACGCCTCGCTGCCGCGGCTGGCGGCTGCCGGGTTGAAGTTGTCGCTGAACCCAACCACGCTGCTGCTGCTGCTGGTGTTGTGGGAGGTGCGCGTGGACTCTGCCTGCGACGCCTGGCTGTTGATGCGGCTGATCAGGCTGCGCGGCACCGGCTGCACGGCACTCTCCACGGGCTTCTCGGGCGGCCGGAAAGACGCGGCGCGCGCGGGGCTGTACGGCAGCGCCGGCGCGTCGTTGGCGGTTGCGGGGTTGATGCTGGGCAGCGGCTTGCGCTCTTGCAGCAGCTGGTCCATCACGGCTGCCCGCGCCGGGTTGTGCGGCAGCGCCGGCGCGTCATTCTCGGTGGCCGGGTTGCTCCGCTGCACCAATGAGCTGTGACTGGAGGTGTCCCGCGAAGACGTCACGCTGCGACTGGAGGTCTCGCGTAACGACGTGGCGCTGCTGGCCGACGAGCCAAATGATTTGGCCGGCAGCGCCGGTTTGGGGCTGCTGCTGCTGACAACGGGCTTGCGAGCCACGCTAACTGCCGGGGCCATGCGGCTGGCGACCGGCGCAGCACCGCTCTGCCCGCGCGCCTTGCTGCCAATGCCGTGCTTGGCCTCCCACGATTCCGCAGCCTTGCGCTCGGCATCCAGGTCGATCTGCTCGGCCGTGCTAATAGCAGCCGTGGGCTTGGGCGCAATGGCCGGCTTGGTCGCTGGGGCTGCGACAGGCTTTCGAGCAAGCGAGACTGCTGGCTTTGTGGCCACAGACACCGCAGGCTTTGTGGCTATGGTGACTGCTGGCTTTGTGCCTGTGGGCGGTGCCGGCTTGCGGGCCGCCGAGACTGCTGGCGCTGGCTTGGCGCCCGTGCTGAGGCCGCCAAACAGCCGGGCCACTTCGCGGGTGCCGTCGGCCGAGGTGAGCCTTTTGGCCAGATGCTTTTCCTCCCAGGCGCGGGCAGCATCGGCTTCGCGCTGGCGCGCAACCTCCTGGTCGACCGAGTTCTGGCGGCCTGCGCTTCCGTGCAGCGACGCCGACGTCTGCGAGCCCATGGACTGCGAGAACGACGTGGCCGGCGACATGGTCTGGCTGCTGTTCGACCGCGCATACGACGACGACAGCGACGCAGGCGGCGAGGCAACCGCGCTGTGGGGTTTGGGCGGCACCGGGGGCGAGGCCACTGCGGACTTGGGCTTTACTGGGACCGGTGGCGGCAGTGCCCGTGCGCTCTGCGGACCGGAGACCATGGGCCGAGCAGACAGGCTGGGCTTGGCCGGCAGCAATGGCGGGGCGGCACTGCTGCCAGCCGACACCGACGAGTATGCCGTCTTTGACTGCTGGAACGATGATGTCGCGTATGTCTGGTTTGCGGCTAGCGACGATGACGACGACGAGTACTCGCGGTTAGCTGAAGTCGTCGTTGTGGACGAGTACGTGTGGTTGGCCGAGGCCAGCCGGCCGCTGTCCAGATCCCGCCGGAAGGCGTCCAGCTGCAGCGTCGACGACAGCAGGCCCTGGCTCTGCAGCTTGCGCAGAAACACGGCGTCGTCGCCGGACTCGGGCGCCAGTTCGGCGTAGACCGCCGGGAACAGTCCCTGCTGCCCGGTCCGCTGCACGGTGCCGGTCAGCCACCCGTCCTCGGCCGCATCCCTGACGTTTACCAGCTGGTCGCCAGCGGCAAACGATATTTCGTCGTGCGTGTCTCCTTCGCACTCGTGAATTGCCTTGGCTCTCATTTACACGCACAGAGCCTTTTAAAGATGGTTGAAGAGCTAGTCGACAAATACAGAAGAAACAGGAAAGAAAATAAACCCTCGCAGAGTAGTAAAGAACAAAAAAAATAGAGCCGGAGTGAGAGAAAGAGATCCAGGCAGGTTTCGCCTTTTTCCCTCCGCCGTTTTTCCTTTTTTTTTAGTTTGTTTTTTTGTATGAACGCGTGGTGTGGAGAGATTCTCTTTGAGTATATGCCAAGAGATAAAAGAGACCGGCTGCTTTT
>JANBSD010000015.1:0-36655 GCA_027578495.1 Coemansia sp. RSA 2610
CAGAACTGCAGGCAAAATAGGCCTCCAAACAGCAAGAGAGAATAATAAAACAGCATCGTTAATGTACCAAGATATCCGGAGAGTATTAAAAAAGAGAAAAGAGAAAGCCCATTTTTGCGTGAAAATCTAAAATATCGTTTTATCAAAATTTTGCTTTTTTTTGCAGAAATGACAGCTCGTGTTGTATGCACCGCTGCATTAATCTTTGGACAGCAGAAACTGTGCTTTGATTATTGAAACTGGAACCTTTCTATTTGGTTTCGTTTGTAAGCCTACAATCATTGCCGTCTAGTTAAATTCGGTGTACCCGTTAATCCCAACAGGCCATTATTATGCTAGTTGTCTTTTTTGGTCTTTCAAACGCAAAATAGGAACCGATATTTTTGTAATGATTGACTGGAGAACGTAGCTGCTTATCTTAAACAAAATAGTGTCAGGAATAATTAACCATCGCATTGCGGTCAAGCTCTGACAGTCGATATCTTTCTGTTACTTCTTATCACGTAAACCGGCATCTGCATTTTTCTTGCTAGTACTTGCAGACGCGTTTCGCTCAGTGCCGCTTGTCTTTCTGTACACCGGCGGTGGTTCATAAGCAGGGACTGGTTCCTGATTGCCGCTGTCAATCACCATGGCGTCTTGGATATCTTGCTGGTTCAGCAGAGCCGTCCGCGCCTTGGCCTTGCGCCGACGCACCAGCATTGCCGCTGCTGTCCCGCCAATCAGCAACAATCCGCCGACCGATACGCAAACGCCGATAATAATTTGCTTAGTTCGCGACAAGCCGCCAGAATTCGGGTTGTTAGCAGTTAAGCTGCTGGCTGCAGAGTCGATGCCAGTCTCGCTTGAGTTTGATTCCTCAGAACTGAACGCGACTGACACAAACACCCCGTTAGGTTCAATGGTCACGCTGTCCGACTGGTTTTTGAAAAAGTCGCCTGCGTATACTAGTGATGCAAATGCCTCTTTTCGATCCGATAGCATTGAGTAGCTTGAATTGGTTGCTTGTGTCCCGCCGCTAAAATCCTTAATATCGTATTTGACTGATCGACCTAGTACCTGTTCTATGTAGGGCAAGTAGGGCGCAACTTGTGTAAAGTAGCTGGTAAACTTGTAGTCTATGCAGAGGAACTTTATGACGCCAGCTCCCGCATAACTAAAAATACCAATAAGATAAGTTTGATTGTCCAGCAGTCCGTACAGGATTCCGTACGATATGCGACATGATGTTAGGTCATTTGACGGTGAAGACAATCTGAGCTGACTACACAAAAGCTCTTGGTTGTTGTCCTGGTATAATACGGAAGTCTCAGGGCAATAGTCATCAACATTGCTGACATTCCCACTGTATGGAGCATCGGAATATTGCAGCGTATCCCACGTTGGCTTTTCCATATCAAGTAACGAGCGGCGCACAAAGGCCACACTATCCCATTTGTAGCCATAAACCGGCGCAATTGGGTTCTGCCACTTAACATTGCCGCCCGAGTTGTAGCTGATAATTGCAATGTCGTTGGCAAACGTCGTCGAGTTGTAGTGCGGGTGGACGGTAACCTTTTCCACTGAATACTTTGCATACTCGCCGTCGCCACCGGCATCCAAGTACGCCTCAAATTTGACATCGGATAAGGTCTCGTCGCTGGCGGTAAAGCCCATGCACAGGGCGCTGACAATTGCGCTTTGACTATCGACCACACCCAGCTCGCAGGACGTGCGCTTGCCGTCTCGGACCAAAATGCCGCCCTTGACGTTCATACTGTTTGGACTGTTTCGGAGCTGCAGTGCACCAGCAGCAACGTATCCATGAAGCCCCAGCAGCCCAAGTATACCTGTAAATAGATACGTCATTGCTCTCCAAAAAATGCACGCATTCGAATAATAGAAAATAAAAGCACTTTATTGTCGGAAAAGGAAAAACAGCGTGCTGTCCGAAAAATCTTCACTACATTTGGATCGACGCATGCTTTATTTTTGACAAACGGACTATCTGAAAACAGGTTGAAGCTGTCAAATTTCTGACACTGTATTCAAATTAATTGCAAGATAATGAGACAGACTTAAAGCACTGTATCGATTGCTGTTAGCCCTATAATGACATATCTCTGCTCTGCGAGCTGGAATCGCTTGAGCCACGGAGCGCATCGTTATCAGTTGGTTTGTAAGCTGGCAGTGGCTCTTCGATTGCAGATTGTGCATCATCTTCATTTGACTGAGCGATGATACCTGCAGGAACAATTGCGTCGCCACCATTTGGCACCAGCGCCTCCTGAATTTCCTGTTGTCTTAATGTGTCGACGACTCGAGCCTTTTGGCGCTTCCGGCGCAAGAACATGTAAGTTGCCGCGGCAACAATAATCAGCAGCCCGCCAATCGATACGCATACGCCAACAGCAATCTTTGCTCCCCGGGACAAGCCGCTGCTCGCGGTGCTGTCTGCTAAAGACTCTGTCGATGACTCGACTGGCGACTCTGACGATGACTCTGTTATTGGAAACACAATTGGATCTTTTTGGTCTTTGTAAAAGTCACCGTCGAATATAGTAAGCCTGGGGTCATCGGGATGGAATGGATATCGGACGGTAAAGTTTGGATCGTATGAATATTCCTCAATGTTATACCGGTCAGCATCAGTTCGCACCGAGTAGCCAAGCACGCTTTCAATGTATCGAATGTACCGGGCATATACCATAAAATAGCTGAAAACCATGTCATCACCACAAAGAGTCTTGACGTCCCAAACACTGGCATGATTAAGCGTACCTAATAAGAATGTTTCATTATAAATGCGCGCGTAAGCAATTCCGTAAGGAACACGGCATGGCGTCAAGTCAGCTAGTGGAGTTGACATCGTGCGTTTGCCGCATATGATTACATCAAATTTGCTGTCATACAGAGATGACGCGTTTTTACAGGCATCATCATAAATAACATCATAGCTATCGAACTGATATTGAGGTGTGTCCCACTGAATTGCATCCAAGTCAAGCAATGAGCGGCGAACATAGATAACGTCAGTCACAGCATACAAAAAATCAGGAAATACGAGGTTTTGCCACTCGTTGGCACCTGCCATGTTGTACTTTATAACAGCAATGTCGTTATTAAGGCCGCTGGAGTTGAGCCCCGGGTGTATAGTAATGTTTTCCACGGTGTATTTGGCGGTTTTGCCGTCAATGCCTGCGTCCAAGTATACCTCAAAGTTGACTCCGGGTTGGGTGCGGTTGGTGGTGGTAAACCCCATGCAGATGGGACTCACAACTGCACTCTGGTTGTCAATGACGCCCAGCTCACAGGACGTGCGTTTGCCGTCTTTGACCAGAATGCCGCCTTTAACGTCCTTCAAGTAGTCTGATATATTATCGAGCTCAAGCGCCGTAGCGACGGCCCAGAACTGCAGGCAAAATAGGCCTCCGAACAGCAAGAGAGAATAATAAGACCGCATCATTAATGTACCAAGATATCCAGTGTTTCGGAAAAAGAGGAGGCTTGATCTGCCTGGAAATCCAGGAACAACAGCACAGTGGTGGTCGGAGTTCCTTTTGCGATTTTTCTCTTCAGAAATTCCAGCTTTTCTCAACGGCATGCACAGTTGTGCTAATCACACAACACAGAAACGCAGTTTGCTCGCGCATTTGATCTGAACTTACGGCTTGATCGCCGATTATCATTCTATGCGTTTAGTTGGCAGAAGCCGATTCAGGCATGGGCCGCTCACTAATCTGCGATACTTGATGCCGAATCCTCTGATCACAAGGAAGCCCGGTTGTTTCGATCAACACCAGCAGAATTAGTCATCGATCGGAGTCTGACAAATTCGATCTCTGCGAATAAAGATGGGTTTAAAAAGAACGATGCGGCGGAACACATTCTCTGTACTTTCGCTGTCAAAAATCTCCCTCCTTCAGCTCACAGCTAATACGAACACCCTCATTTTCTCAAAGAAGCCATGCTCTCGTCAGATACCGCAAGCGTCCGCGTTGGCTGGATCGGTCTGGGAACAATGGGCCTCGAGATGGCACGCAACCTGCAGCGGCACCGGGCCAGCACCGGCCAGACACCGATAACTGTGTACAACCGCACGCAGTCGAAGTGTGCCGCAGTTGTCGAGCACGGCGCCCATACAGTCACTTCGCCTGCGCAGGTCGCTGACGCCAGCGACGTCGTGTTTCTCTCGCTGCTCAACGACCAGGCCGTCAAGAGCGTGGTTACCGAAATCCTCGACGCGCTCACAGTGTCGTCGGCGCCGCTGCTGATTGCCGACACGACCACGGTTCACCCGGACACCACGCAATGGGTGCTGGACCAGATCAGCCAGCGGCAGCAGCAGCTCCGGCGGCCGGTCAAGTTCTGTCAGACGCCTGTCTGGGGCGCGCCGCCTGCCGCCAAGGCTGCGCAGCTTGTGTTTGTAGTCAGCGCTGGCGACGATAACTCCGCATTGGCAGCGATCGCCGTGCCGGCGTTTGCCCGGACGACGTTGGACTGCGGCGGCGATTCGCTCAAGGCCGCGCGGTTCAAGGTGCTGGGCAACTTTATGATTGGCGCAATCATCGAGTCGCTGGGCGAGGCCTTTGCGGTTGCGCACGAGACGGGCGTCGGCCGCGAGCTGTACCTGGATTTCGTCAAGGAGGTGCTGCCGGTGCCGCCGGTGCTCGGGTATGCGCGCAAGATGGTGGAGGAGAACGGCGACGCGGCAAAGACGCAGGTCGGGTTCAACGTCAGGGGCGGCATGAAGGACGTGAGCTACGCGATCGACGTGGCCAAATCCGCAGGCATGACGCTGCCTGTGGCCGAGTTGGCCCACGAGCACCTACAGTGGGTGCTGGACAACGGCGACGAGAGCTGGGACTGGAGCAGCCTGGCCTATGCGCTGCGCAAGCAATAGGCTTAATGTAATATAAAATTTTAGTCAAAGTTTATTCAGAGGGGACATGGAAAAAGGAAGTAAATCGGAGGAAGGTCCCGAGTAACTTAGTAGTAGGCGTAGGCTGCCGCCGGCATGGTCGCCGAGTACGTGGCCTCAGTGCACGTGGTGTCCGGATACTCGACCGGAGCCTCGGCCGACGGCATCACGCTGGCGTAGGCGGCCGGGGCCGTCGGCGGCGTGCTGGCCGGCGACGACGCGCTGTACACGTGGGCGGGAGCCTCGGTGGCCGGCACCTCGGCCGACGGCTGCAGGCCCGTCGGCGCCGTCGCGCTGTACACATGAGTCGGCGCCGGAGTGGCCGGAACCTCCGACGACGGCAGCAGCGCGCTCGACGGCTGCGACACCGTGACAGTCTGGTACTCGGTCACCGGGGCCGGCGCCGGCGCAGTCTCGGTAACCGTAACCGGCGCCGGGGCGGGCGCGGTCTCGGTAACGGTCTCGAGACACGTGCTGGTCTCAGTCACCGTCTGCGTGGATGGCGCAGGCGCCGGGGCCGTGACGGTCTGGTACTCGGTCACGGGCGCGGGGGCGGGCGCTGTGACGGTCTGGTACTCGGTCACCGGCGCCGGGGCCGGGGCCGTGGCGGTCTGCGTGACCACGCTGGTCTGCACGTACGGCACGTACACGGGCTTGGTCACCGTGGCGTACTCGATCTGTGTCTGGTACACGGGCGTCTGCACAGTCTGCGTCATCTGCACGGTCTCAGTCTGCACTACTGTGGTCGGCACGGTCTGGTACACCACGCTGGGCACGGTCTGCGTCAGCACCGAGGTCTCGACCACCGTGGTCGGTACGCTCACTGTCACGTACTCGGTCGACGGCACCGCCGACGGGGTGGGCGCCGGCGTGTTCTGCTCCTGCGACGCCTCTACGCTCTCGCACGGCGACTCGTTGCCGTGCGGCACGCTCTGTCCGGGCGTGGTGCCAGGAACAATCTCTCCAGGGGTGGTGCCAGGTGCGGTTTCGCCAGGGGTAGTGCCAGGCGCGGTCTCGCCAGGGGTAGTTCCGGGTGCGGTCTCCCCAGGAGTAGACTCGCACGGGGTTTCGGCACCGCCAGGCGTGGTCTCACCGCCCGGAGTTCCGCTACCCGGAGTAGTCTCGCCGCCAGGAGTGCTGGCGCCAGGAGTCGATGCGCCAGGAGTAGACTCGACAGGAGTGCTAGCACCAGGGGTATAGCCCGGGGTGCTTGCGCCAGGAGTAGATTCTCCAGGGGTGCTTGCTCCCGGGGTGGACTCGCCAGGGGTGCTTGCGCCAGGGGTAGACTCGCCAGGAGTGCTTGCCCCAGGAGTCGACTCGCCAGGAGTGCTCTCGCCAGGGGTCGAAGCACCAGGCGTCGACTCGACGGGGGTGCTTGCGCCCGGAGTTGTCTCACCGCCCGGAGTGCCGCCCGGAGTGGTTTTGTAAGGAGTCTCGCTACCTGGAGTAGTCTCTCCACCAGGAGTTCCGCCCGGAGTCGTCTCGCCGCCAGGAGTGCCGCCGCCAGGCGTAGTCTCGCCAGGCACGCTCCCGCCGGGGGTCTCGCCGGGCACACTTTCGCCAGGGGTCTCGCACGGAGTCTCGCCGCCAGGGACCGATGCGCCAGGGGTGGACTCGCCGGGGACCGATGCACCAGGGGTGGACTCGCCAGGGACCGATGCACCAGGAGTAGACTCACCCGGAACTGATGCACCAGGAGTAGACTCACCCGGAACCGATGCGCCAGGAGTCGACTCGCCCGGAACCGATGCGCCAGGAGTCGACTCGCCCGGAACCGATGCGCCAGGGGTGCTCTCGCCAGGAGTGCTCTCAGCAGGAGACGACTCACCAGGAGTGCTCTCGCCAGGGGAAGACTCGGCAGGGGACGATTCGCCTGGAGCCGACGAGCCCGGCGACGACTCGGCGGGGGTGTTGACCTCCTGGGTGGCGCGGCCGTAGTGGTCGACGTTGGGGTACTGGTAGTAGGCCTGCTGGGCGTACTCGGGGACGGCCGGCACGTTGTCGTAGTCGGGTCTAACCTCCTGGTACGAGGCAGTAGCCAGGGCAGCCAGGGCAAAGGTGGCGATCTGGATCTTGGTGTTCATCCTGTATCTTCAAAGAAGCGAAGAGGGTAAGGGTAAAGAGGATTTCGATCGTCAAGATAGGGAGGAGGTGAAGGCGTCAAATGGGAGGAATATAAAAAAAGAAGCCAAGTTCTCGAATATGCTCTAGTTTAAGATACCTGAAAACCAGCAGATATATATACGAGCAGAGGGATGTTAAGATCTCCGAGTCAAAAGTTCCTTTTTGAAAAAGCGTAAACAAAATAGGAAAAGCGCTTGAGACTGGAGAATATAAAAGATGGCTTTTGATGTGAAAAAAAATCCAGGAACACACGAGGAACGACCCAAATAAAACCGAGCAAGTGGCACAACCCAGATATTTATAGCTAAACAAGAAGCCCTTTTTTTGGGACAAGACTCTTCTTTTTGTTTTGAGAAAAAAAGAAGGGAAGAATATGTTGTGTATAGGCAGTAGGAGAGAAAAAACTGAGGATAGAATTCCGAGTATCAGTTCCTTTATACTCAAGCACTCGACCTTCATACGAAAAAAAAAGGCTTTCTCTTCTTGGGACCGGCTAGTCGTAATATGACTCTGGGCTTCATACTGCCAATGAACAATGAATTGGGGGAAGAAGGCCTAGAATCTAAAAACGGAATAAATTACATTGTTTATTAAGTGCGTTGTGTGTAGACAATTGCACTAGATTGTCTAGACTGTATTTTTCTTCGTCCTTTTTTAGAATAGATAAAAAGATTTTTTTTGCGGCTGCGGCAGGCGGGACCACATTCCAGTCCGCATGTTCCGGAACCTCCCCAGAATAGCGGTTTTTTTATATTCAATTCACAGTCGCATATATCGTTCACTGAGGCAAGACGAAAGAATAGTTGGTTCTCGAACAATCGAGATTAACTCGGTCTATTAATAACGTGGATAGTAGCTCCGAGCCAATTTCCCTGCGGACGAGTTCTGGGCATGTCGGCCGACGTCAGCAGATTCCCGAGAACGACAAGTTAATTTTTGTGGGTTTTGATTAGCATATATGCAGCATTGATAGTGGGTGCGTGGTTTTGCCAGTCCTACATGTGTGTAAAGGAATGTTCTTTTTCCCGTTTGACGTGTGGTGCTTTATCAGCCACAGCAACGGAAAACATGGCGTGAATAAACTCGGATCGGCAGGAATAAGAGAGAGGAGGATCAACGCAGCTAATTAGAAATTGGTTGGAGTAAACAAAAGCCTCGTGCTTTCAACAGCCAACTTTTTTGTAATTGCAGCACTATATACTTCAAATTCGAGGGATGCCGTCGGTTCTGGTGGTTGGCGCAGCCAACTTTTACGGGCGCGCAGTAATCGAGCAGCTGTGCGGCTCGCGCGACAGGGCGGCAGGCGAGGCGTGGGAGATCCGCGGGGCCGACAAGGTGCTGCCGCAGCTGGCGGGGTTTCCGGCCGAGACGCTGGCGCTGTACGAGACCATCGACTACCGCATGGGCAACCTGCGCAGCCGCGCATTTCTCGCGCAGGCATTCGCGCGCGACGCGGGGCGCTGGGACGTGGTGGTCAACGTGGCGTGCGAGTACAAGTTCGGGCAGGCGGCGGCGGCGTACGCGCAGGACGTGAGCCGGCTGGCGGCCGACGTGGCCGAGCTGGCGGCCGAGCACGGCGCGGGCGCGCTGGTGCACCTGTCGACGGCGCACGTGTACCGCGCCGGCAGCGCGGCCAACGCGCCGCACGGCGAGGACGATCCGGTCGAGCCCAGCAACGAGCTGGCTGCGTGCCACATGCGCGCCGAGGCGGCGGTGCGCGCGGTGGCGGCGCTGCCGGCGCTGGTGGTGCTGCGGCCGGCGCTGAGCTACGGGCCCGGCGACCGGCAGAACGTTGTGCCGATGCTGATCTCGGCGCAGCTCAGCCGCGTGCAGGCGCAGCCAATGCCGGTGCTGTGGGAGCGCGATCTGCGCGTCAGCACCGTGCACGTGGCCGACGTGGCGCGCGCCTGCATCCACGCCGGGCGCTGGGCCGGCAGCCAGCCGGCGGGGTCCGTGCGCGTGTTCAATCTGGCGGACCCGGGCGACACCACCAACGCGCGGCTGGCGCAGGCGGTGGCCGAGCTGTTCGCGGTCAAGCCGGGCTTCCAGAACGCGGCGGTCAACTTCATTGCCAAGCGGCTCAAGACGGCCGAGCTGACCGAGGAGGTCAACGAGTCGCTGCTGGGCCCGTGGATGCAGCTGCTGCGCGAGCACGGCGCGGCCAACTCGCCGCTGTCGCCGTACCTCGACCAGGAGCACCCGTACTGCCGCCTCGAGCTGTGCCCGCTGGCCGTCGACGGCTCGGCGATCTGCCGCGCGCTGGACTTTGCGTACGCGCACCCGCAGGTGTGCCCCGACGCGCTGCGGCCCATGGTCGTCGAGTTCCAGCAGCTGGGGCTGTGGCCCAACATCCCGCTCTGAATAAAGCCAACTATATATATGCCATGCCCCCCTGCCGCATCCAGCTGTGGGGGCATCAACGTGAAGTGGACAAAAAGACTAGCGATGTATGTGGAGCCTCGAAAAAGGGAGAGGCCGGCGGCGCCTTATAAGCATGGATGGAGCTAGCATTCAGCAAATGCGCCGTCGCTCGGCCCCAGCGCTTCATTAAACAGGCGTCTACCACGGCGCCACGTCGAGCCTTTGGCGCGGCGCGTCCATGCGGATGCGGTAGCGGTCGATGTGGTAGCTGACGTACACGTCGGCCGACAGCCGCGCGGCCTCGCGGTGGCGCGGCAGCGCGTTGACCGAGCGCGCGACGTCACGTGCCGACCACACGCACGTGGCCAGGCAGTTGTGGTCGGCGTCCAGCCCGGCGAACCAGTACACCAGCAGCGCGCCGCCCGTGGCCGCATACGCCTCCTCGTACGCCAGCCGGTCCGCCTCGAACAGATCCGCGTTGCTGCAGTCGCGCCGCCGCTGCGACCGGAACACCACCGCGTACCAGTCGTCCTCGCCCGCCGCGCGCCCCGGCAAATCCCCGCGCTGCGTCGCCAGCTGCTCGAAAAACGCTGCGCTGATCTCGTCCCAGTTGAAGCTGCGCGCGTAGTCGCCCGTCCGGAAGTCGTCGCTGATTGGCTGCAGCCGCTTCAGCGCCTCGCGCATGCTTTCGTCCTCGCGCGTCGGCCGGTATTGCTGCGCCGGCGCCGTGGCCGTCGCATGCAGCGGACACGCGCTCTCGGCTGCCTCGGCACGCTTGATTGCCTCCTGCTGCCCGGCCTCGCGCGCCGGATACACGCCCGAAATCAACACGTTTGCCATCGTTTAAAAATACTTCTAGTACAGATGAAATTATGAATGAATGGAAGGAAGAGAGAAGACGGAGCAAGGGATAAATGCTAGCACTACTCTTTTAGTAATTGGGTGGAGGGAGCTTCTCTCGTTCGGAACAGCGGTGAGTTTTTTTAGTAATAAAGCGGAACGACGGAATCTCATTTGCTGTTATTCCTGGTCTTATATTCTCTCCGCTCTCCCAATTCTTTTCTTTCTGGAGCTTTTTTTTGCAGGAAAAACTGGATATAAATGTCGCAATCCCAGTTTGGTATCACACTAGATACTTCCGAGTACTGGGATCCTTTTTTGCCACTTTCTCTTTTTTACCTATGATTCGCTGGTCGCATACAAAGCACCATTTCGTCTGTCGATTGCGCAATATCGACCCCCTCTCCAGCGTTCCAGCCCCCTCTGTGGCTTGATCGTCCCTCCATCCAATCAAATCTGCTGCTTTTCACTCTCCGCCCCCTTTTTCTCTGTTCGTTTCAACAACCAACTCCTCTTCCCATGCTCAAACCCAAGATCAACATCCAGAAATTTGCTTCCAACACAACTAGTTACATCAGACCAAATCTCTACAGCTCTCGAACCTATCTCGTTCTTGCGCAAACAGTCTCTGATTATATTTTGTATATATAAATGTAAAATAAAAAGGCAGCCTTTGCTACAGCTGCATTCTTTTGAAAAAAAGTATGGGTGATACTTGTAAATAAAGGTCGCTTAGCTTTTGTTTCCGCAGCGGTGCTTGCATGAAAAAGGTTGGGAAATGCCAAGAAATAGGCCGTCATTTTAAGGGCTGCCTTTGAAAAGAGTGGAAGGCCAGAATAACAAGCAAAAGAATCCTTTGTAAGAATTTTTGTTTAAGGTGGAGGGGTTCGGAAAATGCCAAGAAGCAAGCATTCCTTTGAAGGTTTCCTTTTGAAAATATATACTAGATGTTGTCAATTAAATTGGCCCCCCCCTTTTTTTTTAAAAAAGCAAGCAATAGGAAAAGCTAAAGTCACATATAATAAAAAAATGAACAGCTAGCAGAAACATAGCCAATGTCCAATTTCCTATACTACCCCCTACTTTTCTTGGCTTCCAGCCTGTGCTGTTATAAAAAGAGTCCTGTAATTCATTTATTCCTCTGCTTTCTCCTCATTCCCACATCCTGCCTGCTATTATTCATTCAATCTATATATTACAATCTAAATATAACTATTACTTTATAACCAAGGTTATACTTACTATTAGAAAATGCCTGGACCATGCCCAGGGCTGGATTATTACGTTAACAAGGGTCTTCGTGAACTAGAATGTGCACCTAGAGATTCAAATGGAAAAGTGGATGCAGATTTTGTAACTAAATTCACACAAAGAAATAGATCTTCCGTGTGCAGTATCTGTGCAGATATATGTAATGAGGCTGGAAGGAAGTTACAAGGAAAGGTTGATGAAATTAATAACTGACTAAATTAAATCCTCTGGAGAAGTTAAAGGACAAGCATCAATAGTTTAGAGTTCTGGTGCCTGGCAACCTGCACTGGATAACCTGGGTAGATAGCACGAATCCTCTACCAAAAAATCTTGAACAGTAGGTCTACTGATAGCACTTTCAAACCTACCCCACGGGGTGTTTATTGTGGAAGGTAGTTATCATCAATAAATTATTAAAGAATAGGAAAAGTAGGAAAAACAGATACGTTTCTTGAACCAAACTGGTCCTTTTCTCGCTGGCTTTTTTTTCACATTTTCTTCGGGCAGGTTTACAAGAGAATAAAAAAAGGAAAGTGGAATGTAATGGAATGGGTGGGAATGTTTTAAAAAGAAAAAAGCTAGAAAAGCAAAAAGGGCCATTATGATAATAAATAGCATTGAGCTTTTTAAGAGCGGAATTGCTTTCCTAGATGCTCCATGTGCTATTATAAAAGGAGAAACGCGGGTATTCCTTTCTCCATGGTGTTCTTGCGGAATTCTTTTTTATAGTATTGTTTTATAACATTGCATAATCATTATGTAATGTCAACGTCTGATACAACCACAGGAATCTGTGCGCGGTGTACAAACGCATACGAGGGTCTGGCTGTTGCAGTAGAGACTATGCTTACTGCGCTTGCTTTGGACATCGATGTAAGGGACACTGTTATTCCAACGTACATGTCTAAGACCAACCCGCGCTCATGTGTGATATGTGAATATAATTCTGGCGCGGGTAAGGCAGTTGTAAGTGAAGGAGTAAATAAATGGGAAGAGTTGAAGGGATATAGTGAGAAGATGAGAAGAAATGCACTGGAGACAATAGCATGTGCGATGGCAGACCTCACAATGGGGTATGGTTCTGGTCAAGCTATGGATGGATATTTTCCTTGAGAGCAAAAAAGTTGCATGTTGGTTACTAAATAAATGCTGGACGCGTTTGTCGGTTAGGGCAGCGAATGCTAGGCATATACTGTATTATGTTTGATTAGCCGAAGAAGAGATTTTTCTTTATTTGGCGTTGAGTGTGATTAGACATAGCATAGCTGCAACAGCATCACCTGCTGTCCCTCTTTCTTTATTCTCTGCTTTTCCAAATGCACTTTTGTACACTTTATTTGTAGTTGAATTGCACCAATGCAATGTGAATTGGCAGTCCTGGTGGCAATTATAGCGGGCAGCTACGCAGGCGTAGTGTTTCCCAGCACGCACGACGGTGCCACGCTTGCGCCCAGCGTGCTCGTCGACTCGCTGCAGCACTGGGGCCGGCAGGCAGCGTCCACGTATGAGCGGTTCGAAGACTGGGACGCGTGCGCAGCGTGCCAGCACCCGGACATTGCCGACACGCAGGTGAACGCGACGTGGTCGACGATGGTGCCGGCGTTCAGCCGCGGGTATGTGGGCATCCAGCATGCACGGCGGGAGGTGGTGGTGGCGGTACGCGGAACCACGCATGTTATGGATGCGCTGGCGGATGCGCAGCTCGTGCAGGTGCCGTGGCCGGCGGACACGCGGGCGCATGTGCACGCGGGGTTCTTGCTGGCGTATCGGGCGGCGCGGCCGCACATACTGGGTGCGCTGCGGCAGATCGAGGATGACCCGGAGCTGGCCGGATACTCGGTCCGGTTCCTCGGCCACTCGCTGGGCGCCGCGCAGGCGAGCCTGGCGTTTGCCGACTACGTGCAGCACGCGAACACGACAGAGCGCCGGCGGTACCAGCTGGTGACCATGGGCGCGCCGCGCGTCGGCGACAGCGGGTTCGCGGCAATTCTGGATGCGCTGGCCACGGAACATGCGGCTGGGGGCGTGCAGGGGTTCGGCGTGCTGCGGGTGGTGCACGCGAACGATATTGTAGTGCATTTGCCGCGGGTGCTGGGGCGCTATGTGCACGGCGGACGCGAGGTGTGGGCCCGGGGATCCGACGCGGCGGGCTGGGAGCTGCGGGTCTGCCGGCGCGCGGGCGAAGATCCCGGTTGCTCGGCGAGCGTGGGCCCCCTGTGGTGGAGCATGGGCGACCATCTGGAGTACCCGGGAATGCGGCTGGGCATTCCCAAGTACTAGCGTGGAGATCCCACAAATAGACCTCGCTGGATCAGGGGGGAGCTACAGAATGCAAATGTTGGCGAATATGACCATATCCCCCCGCCTTTCTCTCCTCATTCTTACCTTTTTTCCAATACTAGCAAGGGAGAATGCAGCCAAAGATCGTCAGTCTTGCGTCCATCAACATCGACGAGGTGTACCGCGTGCCGCACATTGTCCGGCCCGGTGAGACGCTGGCGTCGACGGGCCGGCAGCAGACGGGCGGCGGCAAGGGCGCCAACGCCAGCGTGGCCGCCGCGCGCGCCGGCGGCACCGTGCACGTCGTGGGCAAAATCGGTGCCGACGGGCGCTGGCTGCGCGACCAGCTGCGCGAAAGCGGCGCGCACGTCGAGCAGATCACCGAGACCGGCGACGCGGCCACGGGCCGGGCGCTGATCCAGGTGGACAGCTCGGGCGAAAACAGCATTGTGCTGTCGCCCGGCGCCAATCACTGCATCGGCGACGAGGACGTGCGGCGCGCGCTGGCGCAGTGCGGCGCGGGCGACTGGCTGATGCTCACCAATGAGACGTCGGGCGTGCGCGCGGCAATCGAGCTGGCTCGGGCGGCGCGCATGCAGGTGCTGTGGAACCCTGCGCCCATGTCGCAGGACCTGGTTGCGGCGCGCATGCCCGTGGAGCTTGTGGACGTGCTGGTGGTCAACCAGTCCGAGCTTGCGCTGCTGGCCGCGCAGCTGCCCGGCGCGCGGTCCTCGGCCGGCGACGAGACCGGCTGCACGCAGACCGCCCAGGCAGTCATGCGCCGCCTGGGCACCCGCGTGGTGGCCGTGACCATGGGCAGCCACGGCAGCGTTGCCGTAGTGCGCCGCCCGGCCGCCAACCCGCACGAGATCCCCGTCGGCGACAGCAGCAGCAACAGCAGCAGCTCCAGCGGCCAATCAGAGGCCGCAGACCTCGTCACCATCCGGCAGCCCTGCGCGCCCATCAGCCAGGCGCAGGTCATAGACACCACGGCCGCCGGCGACGCGTGGGTGGGCTACTTTGTGGCCGAGCTGGCGCGGCGCCAGGCCGACTCGCCCGAGAGCGTCGGCGCGCTGGCGGCAATCACGCCCAAAATGGTCGAGTGCGCAATGCGCGTGGCTACCTACGCCAGCGCCATCGCCGTGACGCGCCGCGGCGCCTTCGCGTCGATTCCCAGCCGCCTCGAGGTCGACGCATTCATTGCCTCTCAATAACAAACACTACGCATCTGCACTTAGCCCAGCGACTCGTACTCGCGGATTATCGCCTTCTTGGCATTCAGGTGGCGCTGCAGCGACGATATGTGCTGCCGGTGCGCCTGCGCCCGCTTCTCCAGCGAATCCACCTCGCTCTGCACCGTCTGCGTGTAGCTCTGCTCCAGCGCCACCATCACTTCCAGCTCCTCGATCCGCTCGCGCAGCACGTCCTTCTCCTCGATCAGATCCTCAATCTCCTTCTGGTACACCATCGACAGGCCATACGCCGTCGTCACGTCCATCTCGCTGCTCTGCGCCTGCTGCTGCCGGTTCTGCTGCCCCCGCAGGCTGCTGTCGTCCGCCGTGGGGTCCTCCATCGACAGGTTCAGCGCGCTTAGCGCCGAGGCCGCCTGGTCGTAGTCCTCGTCCACAGATATGTGCAGTCGCAGCATCGGGCCTGTGTGCGGTTGCTGGCACGTCGGACAGGTGGTGCGGCCCGAGGACGCGTGCCAGTCGTGGATGCACTTTTCGTGGAACACGTGCCCGCATCCCAGCGCCGCCGGATAAGTCGTGCTGGCGGCTGTCCCGCTGTCGTCGGCCCCAGGCTCGGCGCTCTCTGGCTGTCGGAACAGCGACTCTTGGCAGATAATACACGTCATAACTTTTTAAGCCTAGCTATAATATGTTTTTACTTGAAGCAGAAGCAAAGTTATTACTCGCAAAGCCACATTGACACCATCGATGTATGCTGTCTAGTTAATTTATTGTTTCATCAGGATCAAATGCTTGCATTCAAGAGAGAAAAAAAGATGCCTAGTATTCGTATCCAAGCTCACGCAGAATATCCTTCCGGTCCTCCAGGTGTATCTGCAACGAACGTATATGCGTCTTGTGCGCCGCCGAGATCCTCGCCAGTCTGTTCACCTCGCATTGCAGCCACTCCGCCCGCAACTCGACTTCTTCCAGCCGATCCGCCGCCTCCTGATACTTTTCCTCGGTCTTGCGTAGCTGCGTCCCGCTCTCAAACTCCAGCTTGTCGATCTTGCGCTTGTAATACCGGTTCAGCTCCGTGGCGTCCGCCAGCCGCTCCTCCATAAACTCAGTCTGCCGCTGCGAAACATACGCCATGGCCGCGTCGTCTGTCCGGAACACCATCTGCGACATCTCGTCGATTATCTCGTCCATTTCATCGGTGTAGTCGGGGACTGCACGCCGCGCCTTGCTTGCCGATGCCGGGGCGTCGTTGGCGCTGCCCGGCTCACAGTCGACAAACAGCGTGATTAGCGGGCCACTGTGAGTCTTGTAGCACATTGGGCAGTCCCTGAGCCCGCTGGATCGGAACCACCCCTCGATACAGGGCCGGTGGAACACATGCCCGCACTGCAGCGCTACCGGCCGCTTGTCGCCCTTGCCCTTGGCGCGGCTGCGGCGCCGCCCCGGCGCCTTGAACTGCGACTCGTGACATACTACACACACCATTTCTCGAGTAGAGTCTGTGCCTAATAAAAATGAAAAGCTAATGGTCGAGGGCGATACAAGTACAGAAGAAGAAAAAGTTGATGTCATCTAATGTGGCTTGCTTTTTTCCTTGTCCATTCTTTGGGAAAGCTAGTGATTTGGCACTCTTATGGTGCTTGGATGAAAATAAAGGAGAGCCATTCATGGCATTAAATTAAATTGAGTTGCTGGAAATACATAGCTAATAGAATTGTGGCCGGTGTCGATATAGGGGAATATTATTACAATTGCACTGGCGTTCACCCGGCGCACCTCAGCTATGGATTTATTTTGCATAAACCGCTTTGCTAATGTGTTAACGTTAGTCCGCAAATGGTCCAAAAAATTATACGCATTTATTCAGTTTTACTTGGCCGCCTCGTGTTGCTTCGTCTTGTCGAGCTTGCTCTGCATCTCCGCCACCAGCTTCTTCAGCGAGTTAATCTGCGTGTTCTGCCGCCGGATCTTTAGCTGCGCCTTTCCGTCTTGCGCCTTATCGCCAACCGCACTGGTCTTCAAATCAAACAGCTGCGTCTCGGTCGTTGCCAGCGTCTGCTGACTTTCCTCAAACTTGCGCTTAATTGTGTCCAACTCACGCTGCAGGTTATTGCACCGCGTACGCACCATCCCCAAATCCCTCTTAGCCGCAGTTTGCTGCTTTTCCATTTGCTCGTGATGGTCTTCCAACGTAGACACCTTACTTTGAAGCAGCGATACCTTGGACTCGACAATCTTACATTCGTTGTCGCGAATGCGCAGGTTGTCGTTGAGCCGATTAATACGTGCTGTGCTAGCGTCCAAGTCTACTTCGAGCCGCCCGCATTTGCCCGTCAGCTCGTTTCGGCTTGTTTCGAGGCTTTTGCACCGCTCTGTCCAAAACCCAAGCTCGGCGCGCAATTCCTTGATACGCTCGACAATGCTATGCTTTGCCGCCGAGCCACCTTCCGTTTGCAGCACCGGCCACTCCCCGATCCCCGCTTGCTTCAGACACTCGGAAATATCGTCAATAACTTGATCGCTAGATTCGGTAGCGCTGCCTAGCGGTAGCTCGTTCTCGTCAATGTCGACAAAAAGCATGGTCAGCTTTCCCGTATGGTGTTGGTGGCAGGTTGGGCAGCGCATGTAGTGGGATGTTCGGAACCACGTATGTGCACACTTTTTATGAAACGCATGTCCACATCCAAGGACAACCGGTCGGATCTCGACCTCGGTAGTTCCAGCGTCAAATTCTTCCACGCGCGCATTAAACAGCGCTCCAAAGCAAATGCTACAAACCATCTTTACATAAGAAAGTATTATGTTCACAAAAATAGAGCAGACTAGGTCATCCAAAAGAAAAGAAAGCGTTTCCTCGAATCTTGCACTCCATTTTTATAGCATTTTACTTTGATATACGCCGGGTATCAAAGCTATATTGCGTACATCGGACTTAAACGCGGGGAAAAATATTGCTAACCACCCGAGTTGCGCGGCAAGATCGGCAATCCAACGACTTTGGCGCCAGATTCCGCCGGTAGGTCCCGTTCGTCCAGGTCGATGTGAAGCGTAGTCAGATTGCCGGAATGCTGACAATGGCAAGCCGGACACTTCTGTGAGTGCGCAATCTGCATCCACCTTACCACACAGCCTCGGTGGAAAACATGTCCACAGGTCAGCACCGCAGGCTTCATTCCCGGCTGTGGCTGCAACAAAGTACTTGTGCTACAGTCGCTGTCGCCATCCAATGTGCCAAAAAGTGGTTCCATACACACGGCGTACACCATTGTTTTTTGTAATTACAAGTACGATTTGAGTGAAGAAAAGGCAACATGAATAAACGAATAGTTTTACAGCGCAGGATGCGTCTGCTTGTATACGCTGAATAGAATAAATAGCTTAGTTCTTGATAAATTGCGCTTGTCCCGTTGATGTAATGAAATCAAGTTGCTTTGGACGCTGAAGTTTTCTAACAGAGCACCGCGTCTAGTGCAATCAAAGGCGCTTCTAATAATGCTGCACGCCGCTTTTATGCGCACATGAACCGCCCTTACCAAATCTGTAAAGCTATTGTTACAAGGCGTTGGCAATGTCAGTGTCAACACGCTTTTTCCGGATATTGAAAGTATAAAAAAGGTATATTTGAATTCTATGAATGCCTCAAGAAGTAATAAAACAAGCTAACTATTAATTTATGCCGTGTTTATGGATGCGTAAGCGGCCATGGCCATGACCACAATAATGTCATTTGTTGTTCTAGCGCCTAATTGATTTTTCTTATTGCGCTTGAATTGTGGTTCTGTATCATCTGCAACTAACACTTGCGTCGCAACACTTTCTTCATAGCTACCGACTTTAGTGATCGGTTTATGTGCGTATTTCACATTTGTTTGAATGAAATAATACAGTTATTTATTTTAAAAGCATATACTAAACGGAATGTTGCGTATAAAAGAGCAACTTCCTACACCAAAACATTTTTTGCTTTTTGTTTTTTTTTCCTAAAATATCAGTTCCTTTTTTTGAAAAATAATGAGTTGTCCATATTGTCGTGGTGAGCTTTACAAAATAACAAATTATGAATATGCCCAACCGGCAACGACCGAAAGCGACGCTGACGACAGCATTATGGATGCCGTCAAGCGAATGGTTGGCCAGCAGCCGCCACAAGCCGAGCAGGAGCTTCAAGCCGCGCTAGACTACGAGCGCGGGCACAGCAAGGGATTAGCCGACGAACTTTCAAAAATGATCAAGTGCGAGCGGCTCACAGCCGAAATAGCCAAGCTGGAAGAGCAGCTTAGCGAGCTGGAGGCGAAATACAATAATCTACTTCAAGCAAGCGCGGGGCTTGCGTGCCAGCCCAGGGAATTGGCCAGCACTGCGTCCAACACACACCACAAACTGCCAACTGGCAACCCGGCCGTAGTCAAGCGCAAAATCGACAACGGCATTTACAGAGCTGTCGAGCATATATCCGTTTGCGCGCAGCAAACGCCGCGAGCCGAAATTCAATACCTACAAGTGCACTGCACTAAGATATAATTCGGTAAGAGCATTATTACAAAAGGAGAAAATAAAGCAAAAACTAGAGATCAGAAAAGAAAAGCGGAGTATGCGCCGGAACCTTGTATTTATACTTTTTTTCTCGTAGCACCTACTCCTACGAGGTTTGTTTTAAAAGATCAAAAGTCTAATTTTCCCATCGCATACAAATAATGCTAAATGCGAAAGATATCAACGGCTAAAAAAGTACCGAGTCAAATGTAGAATCGGCACGATGCTTTTTTGACGTCTGATCCAGTTGTTGGAGTCGAGATACATCCAGCTCAACGTAACGAGTGGGGGTCAGATCGCCGGTATGCTGGAAGAAGCAATTTCAAGATGTTTTTAGTAAGTGGGAAAATAACCAGCGAATAGGAGGCGAGTTCGACAGAATAATGAGAGGCGCTTATCTCCGAGGCCAGATCGCGTGAACGAGTTTTTTCTTCTTCACTCTACTCCTTTATTAAAAGGTCTTTAAAAAACCACTGCAACTTTACCATTTTTAGGCAGTGGGCCTCCTTTTTTTTACCTGTGAACCAGGAGAGAGATAAGGGGAGGAAAGCGAAAAATGGCGGCAGTTATTCGAGCGATGCTGAGCAACTGGCGGCACTTTGCGACGATCTTGGTTCTCGGACAGGTGCTCTCGCTGTGCATTACGTCGACGTCGGTGCTGTCCAACAAGCTAGCCGAGTACCAAGGCACGACGACACCCAACTTCCAGAGCTTTCTGGTGTACGGGCTGCTGCTGGTAGTGTACATGCCGCTGGCGCTGGTGCGGCTGGGGCCGCGCGTGGTGTGGCAGAACATTCGGAAGCGGTGGTTCTGGTACGTGGTGCTGGCGGCGGTGGACGTGGAGGGCAACTACTTTGTGGTCAAGGCGTACAGCTACACGTCGCTGCTGTCGTGCATGCTGCTGGACACGTGGACGCTGCCGTGCGTGGTGGTGCTGACGTATTTGCTGCTGCGGGTGCGGTACGGGTGGACGCAGGTCCTGGGCGTGGTGGTGTGTCTGGGCGGAATGGGGCTGCTGATCAAGGGCGACATGGACGCAGACAAGAACTACGCGGCGGTGGATGCAGTCAAAGGCGACATATTCATGGTGGTGGGGGCAACGTGCTATGCGCTGTCGAACACACTGGAGGAGTTTATCGTGCGGCACCGGCCGCAGTACGAGACGGTGGCGTGGCTGGGGTTCTTTGGCACGGTGATCAACGGCGTGCAAATGGGGATTATCGAGCACCAGGCGTTGCGCGATACCGTGTGGACGGCCGAGATCGTCGGATGCACGGTGGGGTTCGGGCTGGTGATGTTTGTGCTATATTCGCTGGCGCCGTTCCTGTTCCGCATGAGCTCGGCCACGGTGTACAATCTGTCGATACTGACCAGCGACTTTTACGGGCTGATTTTTGCAAAGTACATGTTCCACGACCGGATTACGCCGATCTACGCCGGCGCGTTTACGATGATTGTCGCGGGGCTGCTGGTGTACCATGTGTTTCCGTACAAGAGCCCTGAGCATATGGCGCGGCTGCCGGGGTTCCGAGCGCAGCTGCCGGGCGACATAGAGCTGGCGCCCGGCACGCACCGCATGGTGGCGTCGGCCAGAAGCTCAGCGGTCTCGTCCCGCCGCTCATCAGTGGACCTGGGCTCGGCAAAGTCCGTGGTTGTGGCCAGCGACCACCACGACCACGCCAGCACGCTCGTCTAAAACATACGCCGTAACATTATGGTTATTAATAAAAGTAACATTAGTAATCGAAGCTTATTTAGTGCAGCGCCGAGAATGCAGTCAGCGCAAACACCACGGCGGCAATCGACGTGTTGACGGTAGCCGCGGCGCTGGCCTCAGGCGACGCGCTCGCGCCCTCCTTGGCATTGGGCTTGCTCGACGCCGAGGCGCTGGCCGGGCCCTTCACGTTGGACGGCGCCGGCTTGCCCTTGGCGGCCGAGGCCGGGGGCGCAGGCTTCTTGTCGCCGGGCTTGGCCGACGCGTCAATATCGGCCTTGTTCATGGCGGGCTTGACGGGGTTGGCGGCCGCGGGGGCTGCGCCGGCGCCGGGCACGGCGGACGGCGGCATGGGCACGCCGGCGGGGACTGCGGGCGCCGGCGGCGAGGCCGGAGCCAGGTTGGCCGGAGGAACGTTGGGCGCCGCAACCACCACGGGTGCAGCGGCCTCGTGGTCGCCGGCGGCAAACGCCAGCGCAACGGTGGCAAGCAGTGTAACGCCGATCTTGTACATTTCCTTGTAATAAGAAAGCCTTTTTAGCGTATAAAGTGTTGTAGGATGATTTGAATGGATACAAGCTAGTTGATGAACTAAAAAAAAAAGGACAGGAAATGGAATCCGAGCTTTGAGGCGCAAAATGATATCCCTATCTATTTATCTTTCTTTCAAAATAGAAAACATTACTTTCTTTACTCCACACAAGAAACTCACAAATAAAAAGAAGAATGTGTTACTTGGTTACTGCACATTTTTTTCACTAAAACCTATCGTTTAAAAATATACCTATTCTCCACAAGATGTCTTCGAATAGTAGTAAAAATAAATCGCTAAGAAACATTTAGGTTTAAGCATTTGGGGGCAGTCAACTGCGGCCCAAACTTATCCAGGGTCCAAATCAGCACGCCGTTGGTCCACCCGAACCCCGCCTGCACCGTGTACTCGCCGCCGCCCCCGGCGCTCCCGACCTGCGCACTATCAAACTTCTCAAACATGTGCCCCGAATCCGTCGCATTGCCGAGCTTCCCGAGAATCCCCGGAAGCGAGCCGCCCGTAGCGTACCAGGCACACAGCACACTATCCACGTACGACTGCGCCAGCCGCACACCTACCGGATCCCCATAGCGCAGCGCCCCCTGCATGGCCACGTATTGCAGCGGCGGCCAGGCCATCGGCCAGTCCCACTGCTGCCCGCTCTGCGTCAGCGTCGCCGGTACCCCGCCTGGATTCCCGTCCAGCACGCGCCCCAAGTACGCAAACGCCCGCGCCGCCAGTTTCGCTTCGCCGTCGGCAAACGCCCAGTACGGCCACACCGCGGCAGCCGCAAACTCCGTCGAGCGTCGTGCGTCCTCCAGCAGGTAGTCAAAGTACAGGCCGGACGTCGGGTCCAGCATCGCCGCATCCATGGCCTGCCGCCGCTCCCCTGCGGCCTGCCGATATGTGCCCGACGCACCGTGCACCAGGTCGCTCAGCTCGCCCAGCGCCATTTCGACCTGGTACAATATTGCGTTCAGATCCACGGGCACCACCTGCCGGGTGCGGATCGTCTCCAGAACAGGCACCCGGTGGATGTCGCGCACCCACCGCGTGCTAAAGTCCCAGCCGCTCTCCGCGCCAGTAGCCAGGTCCGCGTAAAGCCGCGCCCGAATCTGCGGGTCACCAGTCACGTTGTGCGCCAGCTCATAGTCGTCCGAGTACGCCTCGGGCCGCGGCACGTCGGTGTCGACGAAATACCGGCTCAGCCGCAGCACCCGCGAGCCCACACGCACATCCACACAATGCTTATCCGCCCAATACGCGTACTCGCGCTGCAGCCGCGGCAGCGCCCCGCGCACAAACTCCACGTCGTGTGTGAACTCGTAGTACAGCTTGACCATCAGCGTCAGCACGGGCGGCTGCGACCGGTCCAAATAGTACACGCGCGCCCCGTTGGGCACAAACCCGTACATGTCCACGAGGTCGAGCAAATCCCCGATACTCGACTTGGACAGGTCCACCAGCCCTGAGCGCAGCATGCCTTCGAGCGCAAAGTACGTGTCCCAGTAGTACGTCTCGCGGAACCGCCCGCCGGGAACCACGAAGCGCCGCGCAAGTGGGAGCATCGACGACACGCAGCCGGCACACAGCCGCGTCGTGTCCTGCTCGCGGATCAGCTGGCCCCAGTACCCGTGCACCTCCCGCCCAAACGCCCGCACTACCGGATTAACCACGCGCTCCAGAAACCCCGGGCTCGCGGCCAGCTCCCCACCCACGTCGACTGCCCGCAGCTCGCTGCCCTCTTGCCCAAAGTTCTCCGCCACAAATTGCTCCAGCGCCGGGCGGCTGGCGTTGGCCCCGCCAATACGCGCAAACGCCGCGAGCACCTGGGCCTCGGGCTTGAGCGTCGGCTTGTCCACAAACGTTTTGTCGTCGGCAAACAGCCGCGCCATCTGCACGGCATGCAGGAGCTCGCCCTGGCAGTATATCGGCGAGTCACAGGGCCCCTTGCACCGGCCGCCCACGCCCAGCACCACCACGATAGCCACAATCTTGCGCGTTAACCTCATAGTCATCAATCTAACAAAACCTGGACTAAGAAGAGAAAGAGAGAGAGAATAGGGAACAAGCAACAGAAAAAAAAGTGGCACTATTCAATACTCACACTAATCAATATGCTGGAACAAATATACATATTGATTTTCCAATAATGACATTTTACTTTTATTTACCGCTTTGCAGCCTTGGCCTCCCGCTCAAACAGCGGAATCGTCGTGGCCGCCGTCACATCGACCTCGGGGTCAAACACACGCTTGTCCTCGGGGCTCTGCGCCAGCCGCGCCAGCCGCGCGTACGCGGGCGCCCACACGCTGGCGTCGCAGTATATGTCCGCCGACGGCCGCACAAACAGCCGCGCCAGCGAGCCCCCGGCCATCACCGCCGCCGCCCGCCGCATCTCCCACCGCAGCCCCTCCACCCACTCGGCCGGCACCAGCCGCGCGCAGTTCAGCTCCAGCTCAAACGGATCCTCAATCGCCAGCAGCCGCAGCCTGCGGTCCCACTGCCGCGGCTGCTCCAGCACCGCCTGCGGCATCGGCGCCTGCAGCCGCTCCAAGCTGCTGCGCCGAATCGACGTCGAGCCGAGCCGCGGCGACACCGCGCAGCCCACCGAGTCGAACCGCGCGCCGTAGTGGCGGAACAGCTCGAACGCCAGCTCATACGCCGACTTGCGGTTCGGGCTGCGCCACTGCGCCAGCTGCTGCTGGTCGTTCAGAAAGTACGTGCGCACGCCGTCGCACGCCCAGTCCGGCAGCGGCGCCCGCGTCGCCAGGCACTTTGGCACCTGCTTCCGCGTCTGCGCCACCGACGCGTCGGGCGCCGCGTACAGCGCCGAAATCGCCTGCGGCGACGCGTGCAGCGCGTCCAGCTCCGCCCACGCGTCGTCTGTGACCTGCGTGGTCGCCAGCAGCTGCAGCGGCGGCACCACGCGCTGCTCAATCAGAAACGCCAGCCCCATCATCGTCAGCCCAAACGAGTTCAGCGCGTTCGAGCTGGTGATCGCCCGCTCCACGCCCCAGTGCTTCAGAATCATCAGCACCGTGCGCACCCGCGGATCCGCGCGCATGTACGCGCCGATCATCTTGGTCTTCGCCGGCCCCAGCCCGCGGTTAAACGACACGTCGCCCTCGTACGTGCGCCTCCCCGCCTTGAACGCAAACTTGACTATGGGCACGCGCGTGCGCGCCAGCCACTGCACCGACGTAAACGCCCGGTTCCGCCGCATCCCCGCCACCAGCCGCTTGACAAACCACTCGTGCGTTTTGTCCGGGTTCTTCTGCGGCACGCGCACGCGCACATGCAGGTCAAAGTCGCTGTCGCTCTTGCACAGCGCGTAGTACCGCGACCCGAACGTGTCCACCGACACTGCGATCTGCTTGTGGATGTTCCGCGCTGTGCCCAGGATCGTCGCCTTGGCGCGCTCCAGCGCCTGCTGGCTGGCCGCATCGGGCGTCCACAGCGCGCGCAGCTGCGCCAGCTCCGCGTCCAGCTCGGCCCGCCGTCCCGCCACCTCCAGCTCCATATGCTCCACCTCATCCAGCGCCGGCAGAAACTGCTCGGTCACTTGCTGCGACAGCTGCCGAGTGTACTCCTGGGCCTTGTCCATCCGCCGCATCAGCACCACGGCCAGATCGTACGTGCACTCGGGCTCTGGCTCCGCGGTCAGATCCAGCGCCAGCGACACCTGCCCGGCCGCGTCTGTCCGGCGCCGCGCCAGCACCACCGGCATCGGCCCCATCGCAACACTGTTGAGCAGATGGCAGGCATACCTGACTCGCATCAGCTCCCCGTTCGCGTCCCGCGCCTTCAGCGCAGCCAGCGCGCTGTGCAGCGTCATTGCCTTGTGCTTCTCCGCGCTGCTACGCTTGAGCGCGTAGAGCGTGCCCTTTTCATCCAGTAGCCTGTACAGCCCCTGCAGCAAGCCCAGCGCAAGCTCGCCCTCCCCGCTCGAGCGCATTCTCTTCTTCTTCTCGAGCGATGTGAGCACCTGTCCAAGTCGCGGAAACCGCGTTAGCCCCGCTGCGCCGAGCCCCGGCATCAGTCCTCGCATCCTACGGTTCTTCCTTTTCTTATGCGGCATCAAACCAGCCAAAACGTAACAAAATTAAAAAAAAAAGATAGTGGTGAAGCGAAGAGAAGGAACGGATCAGTTACAATCAATATGGCAACAGCTCACCAGGCCAGGACGACTCGGTCCACTCGGCTCGCCCCGAGTCGCATATACCACTTTTACTGCGACTGCAAACACAGATCCCTCTTTTCCTTCAATTCGCCTCCCTGTATTTTTACTCTCGCAACCATGGGCGGGTCGACGGCGCGCTTCGACGAATTCGACACTGTCGACTGGATAACCGACGCCGCGCGGGAGCGGGAAAGGCAGCACGAGCGGCGGTACGAGGTCGGCCGGACCCTGCTGCTGCGGCGGGCATACGACGCCGTCGAGTCCTGGGTGGTCGTGCTGATAGTCGGCGTGCTCATCGGCGTCAACACCGCGATGATCTCCATAGTCACCGAATGGCTCAGCGACGCCAAGCTGGGCGTGTGCAGCCAGGGCTGGTGGCTGAACGAAAAATTCTGCTGCTGGATGCACGACGAGAGCGCGCCTGCGTGCCCGGCCTGGGTCACCTGGGACCACTACCTGGGCGTCGACGCCGCGTTTGTGCGCTGGGCGGCGTTTGTGGCCATGGGCACGGCGTTTGCCACCACCTGTGCCCTGCTGGTGCGCGAGCTGGCCCCGCTGGCCGCCGGCTCGGGGCTGCCCGAGATCAAGGCCATTTTGGGCGGCTTTGTGATCCGCGGGTTCATGGGCGCCTGGACGCTGGTCATGAAGAGCGTCGGGCTGGCGCTGGCCGTTGCATCGGGCCTCAGCATCGGCAAAGAAGGCCCTGCCGTGCACATGGGCTGCTGCGTCGGCAACGTCGTATCACGCAACTTTGCGCGATACCGCCGCAGCGCCGCCCGCCAGCGCGAGATCGTCTCGGCGTCGGCCGCCGCCGGCGTGGCCGTGGCCTTTGGCGCGCCCATCGGCGGCGTGCTCTTTTCGATGGAGGATCTGAGCTCGCGCTTCCCGCGCAAGACCATGTGGCGGAGCTTCTTCTGCGCCCTGATTGCCACCGTCAGCCTGCAGGCCATGGACCCGTTTTGGACCGGCAAGCTGGTCATGTTCCAGGCCTCGTACGACCGCGACTGGCACTTTTTCGAGCTGCTCTTTTTCGCCATTATCGGCGTGTTTGGCGGCGTGTACGGCGGTCTGTGCATTAAGCTTAATTTGCGCGTTACTGCGTTCCGCAAAAAGCACTTGAGCACGCGCGCAGTCGAGGAGGTGGCCGTGCTGGCTGCGGCCACTACGGCGGTGACTTACCTGAACACGTACACGCGCGAGGACATGGGCGAGCTGCTCTCGTATTTGCTGCAGGAGTGCCACGACAATACCAAGGGCTGGAACGGCATCTGCGTGCCTGCCAACGCGTGGCGCGTGGCCTGGGGCCTGGCCGCCGCAACGCTGATCCGCGCCGCCGGCACGGTGCTGGCGTATGGCTGCAAGGTCCCCTGTGGCATCTTCGTGCCCAGCATGGCCATTGGCGCGTCGTTCGGGCGGCTGGTGGGCACGCTCGCCGAGATTATGCAGCGCTCGCACCCGGATTGGCGGCTGTTTTCCCAGTGCGCACCCGACACCCCCTGCATTACACCGGCCACCTACGCGTTCCTGGGCGCTGCCGCGGCCATGTGCGGCGTGACCAAAGTCACTGTGGCCGTGGTGGTGATCATGTACGAGCTAACCGGCGCGCTAAACTTTCTCGTGCCAACCGTTATCGTGGTGATGATTGCGCGGACTATCGGCGACGCCATCGTCGAGGGCGGTATTTCGGAGCAGCTGATACTGCTTAACGGCATTCCGTTCCTGGAAGAGGCCAACGACTCTGAACATCACGGCGACGACGGGCAAGAGCTGCTGGATATGCCGGTTGCCACGCTTATGCGCGGATGCGACGAAAACATGCTTGTTCTCTACACGGCCGGCATGGTGCTGAACGATTTGTGGGAGTTTCTCCGACTGTCGCCGAAAATCCACGGGTACCCGGTGCTTGACAACGAGCAAGACATGCGGCTTGTCGGCTACGTCTTATATATGGACATCATCGCCGAGCTACGGATAGAGGGCCTGATGCACGGCGACGGCGTGGTTATACATACGATTTCGTTTGATCCCAGCCACAACCGGTCAACGTACAACTTTAAAAACTTTGGGCACATCGTCGATACCAGTCCGGTGACTGTGCGGCCGCGCACGTCGGCCGAGACCACAGTGGAGATCTTCCGGAAGCTCGGTCCGCGCGCCATCTTGGTGACTAGCGAGGAGGACGGCCGGCTCGAGGGCATGCTTACTCGCAAGGACGTGCTACGGCATATTCGCAACCAGCCCGATCACTAATCATCATTATATAATATTATATAGTCAACAACTCTATTTTTTTTGTTGCCTAATCTAAATCGTTGTCGGCTGACATCTGTGTGGCCGCAGTTGTATCCGTGATTTTCAACACGTAATAACTAGAGGGGAAAATACTTTAAAAAGGGAAGACAAGCAAGGTGGTACCCAAAAAAAAACCTATGTGCTCTCATAAACTTCACTACACAACAACTCTGCCTTTACAACTTTATGCCCGCGCTGCTCGCACAGATTCCAACGTACACCTCGGCGATTGCGCCGGCAGATGCCAGCGACCGTGAGCTGCAGATCACGCTCCAGGAGAATCCCGTGATTTTGCGCAGCGGGCAAACCAGCGTAGTGATTCGTGGCGGGGTAACCATTCCTCACCGCAACCCCGCTGCGTTCAGCGCCGTTGCCGTGCAGCTAATCGGCGTCAAATCGATTACTAGTCCGCTGCACATGGGCGGCAGCGGACTGACCCGCGAAACCATCTACTGCTCCGAATGCACACTTTACCCTTCAACTGTTCATGGAGCGTGCTTCGAGTTTGTGCTCGACGCCCATCTGCCGCCGACACTATGTGCGCCCCAGTACTCGGTCGAGTATACGGTCACAGCAACACCAAGCAACTGCACAACAAGCCAACGACTCGCCTCCCTCTTTTCTCGCCGCTACCGCGCAGTCACCACGTCGCTGACGCTGGTCAGCTATGCGGTTACCGAAAACCTGTACGATCTGCAACTCCGCATGCAGTCGACGATTAAGCAGGGGCTTCTTGGCAATGTGCCTTTTTGCGTTGTGCTCGACAGGGGTGTGGTGTGCCCGGGCGACTCTGCGACCTTTCATATTGTCATCGACCCGCTGCCCAGCTCGAGCAGCGACGGCGAAGACACGCTGAGCGTGGATGAAGCTACTGAGTCTGCCGACGCGTCGTTGTCGGATAGCTCGACCAGCGGCATGCTGCATTCTCGTGAGCGCCGCGGCCGGCAACTACTGCGCAAACAAAGCCCCGCACATAATCAGCACTCTCAGCCATCCGGTGCCTGGGGCTACAAGGTCCGAGCCACACTTATCCAACACACACGCTACATATTCGAGCGCAGCCACACGCCCGGCCGCTACTCGTTCCGAGACAGCAAAAATGTTGCTCACGCGCACCTACCCTCAATTCTCGTTCCAGCCCAGGCAACCTCGGGCGCCGGCACGCACCTGACACTGGCGTTACGAATTCCTAGCCAACTGCAATGCCAGGTGCGCACCAGTGAGCTTGCAATTAGCTACTCGTTGCGGCTGGAGTTTTTCCCAAGATTGTCTGCTCGTTGGATGCCCACACAGCTGACCAGAAACACATTAGCGAGAAAAAGAGGCTATGTTTTGTTTGGCTTTCCGGTTATTGTGCCACCCGATTCCCTTTCCAAGCTCATGGGAAATCCACCCCCTTATTCCCAATTGTAATTGTAAGATTTCTCTTTGTGTAGACAAATAAGGTGTATGCCATATGGCGCCTGATTATCTTTTTTTCCAATAAACAATAGTAGTTTAAAAGTTGGTGGCTAGCGAGCATAAAATCAACAATAGTTACTTTCTAAATAATATTTTTTCAAAGAAACTTGCACTATGTGTATGCATAAACAGTAGTGCCGTGAAGCTTGTTGCTTTCCTGGCATGAAGCTATCTGTAAATAGCTATTTTGAATGAAAGAAACTTGAATATAGACAAAATATCCCAAATACAAAGCAAATTTTTTTCCTTTCAAACTCGACATATTTTAGCCTTTTAAGGTTTATCCAGATAAAAGACGTCCTTATTGCGTTTTTTATAAATGACAACTCTGTCAGCTGTGACTATTGAAATTGGGCACACGTCCTTGTCTTTCGACTCGGCCCCTAATAGCGCCAATGACCTGCGCCAGCTTGCGCGCGCGTTTGAGCAAACTGGCCCCGACAAAACCCTGTCGTGGCTAGAGCTCTGCACTGGCTTTCTCGATTTCTGTGCTCAGCGCAGCACCTCGCTGGCGCTAGTTGTGTTCAGCGCGCTAAATGCTGAACTTGAGCGCAAGTCGCTAAATATTCACGCAGCTGTGCACCGTCTTGGCCTGGGCGCAGACAGCGCGCGCGCGGTGCTTCGGTCGTACTACGCGCTGTGGAACGCGCCAGGCGCGCAGCAGCTGTATCAGCGCGCTGCATCCAACCAGCAGCCAGCGCTGTTGTATGCCGAGTCAGCTCAATTGCTAGCCATTTTCGGCGGCCAGCGCGGCGTGGGCAACTGCTTGGAGGAGGCACAGCAGCTGCTGGATGTGTACGGCCCGCTGCTACGCAGCTACGTCCAGCGAATGTCGGAGTTTCTTGGTCGTGAATCTCGGAACAGCCAGCTTGCATCAGCTTACCCGCAAGGATTTGACGTGCTTACATGGCTGACCAGAGCTGGTGCTATGCCCGAGCTGCGCTACCTCGAATCAATGCCAGTCATGATTCCAGCTATCGGGCTCACCCAGCTGATGCAGGTCATGGTGCTGTTCAAGACACTCGGAGTGTCTCCTGGCGAACTAGCCAGGCAATTCAAAGGTAAGAATGCCAGGCGCGTTGCAATGACAAGCTGTTGCAATAGCAAACCCGCACATCAATAATTAAGACATCAATGCGCATGTTTGTAGCGGTGACTGGGCATGGTCAGGGAATTGCCATTGCCGCGGTATTCTCAATGCTATCCGACGAGGTGTCGTTTGACGAGCTGAGCACCAAAATCCTAGGCCTGCAGATGCTGGTTGGAGTTTTGCCACAGTTCAAGTTTCCTCACCACAAGTTAAACCCGCGCTTGATCCATAGCTCCGTGTCACTGCAAGACTCGACACCTTACCCAATGGCGCTGGTTCGCGGTCTCCAGCAGCCTGCGCTCGAACAGCACATTTCAGAGTTTAACAGCCGCTACGACTCGGCGCTGGAGCAGGTTTATATTGCCGTCCGTAATACCGCAAGCACGTTTATTGTCACCGGCGTGACATTGGCGGTGGCTCGATTTGCCGAGCACCTGTGCGTGCACTCGGCGCACGCCGACGAGGACCAGTCAAAGGTTCCGTTTGCCTTGCGCAAGCCCGTGGTTGGCATAAGCTATCTGCATATCACCGCGCCGTACCACTGCACGCTTCTAGAGTGTCTGGTGGAGCCGATATACGAGCTGGCAGCAGACAAGGGCTGGGTGCTGGACTCGAGTAGCATGCAGCTGCCGGTGCGCGCGTGCGACGACAGCCACGACATCCGCGCCGAAGACAATGTTACCCGCTTTCTGGTCAGAAGCATGTGCGTTCTGCCAGTCGACTGGCCAGTGGCCGTCTCGGAAACCGATATCACGCACATTGTCGATTTTGGGCCCGGCGGGCTTGGCGGATTTGGACAGCTGGCGCACAAAAACGTCGAGGGCCGCGGCATTCCGGTTATCTGCGCCGGCGCGCTGCCTTTGCGCCCGGCAAACGTGGCGCTCGGCACTAAGGCCGACCTGTATCAGCGCCAGATGGCCGACGTTGTTACGGCGCCCAACTGGCTGGCCGAGTTTGGCCCGCGGCTGGTGCGAACCGCCCACGACCGCAAGATCCACATCGACACGCGCATGCACCGCATTCTGGGCGCCCCGACGGTGATGGTGGCCGGCATGACGCCTACCACGGTCAACGAGCATCTGGTTGCCGCCGTCAACGCCGCCGGATACCACGCCGAGCTGGCGGGTGGTGGGATGCACAGCGAACGCGAGTTGGCTGACCGGATTCAGGTGCTGGCCGCGGCGGTTGCACCTGGCCAGGGCATCACGCTGAACTGCATCTACATCAACCCGCGGCAGTGGCAGTTCCAGTACCCAGCGCTGCTGCGCATGCGCGGCGACGGCAAGCCAATTGCCGGGCTGTGCATTGGCGGCGGCGTGCCCTCGACCGAGAAGGCGCTGGAAATTATCGATGCGCTGCGCGCCGCGGGCATCCGCCACGTGTCGTTCAAGCCGAGCACCGCTGAGGCCATCCGCCAGGTGGTCCAGATTGCCCGGGCCAGCAGCGGATTTCCGGTGGTGCTGCAGTGGACCGGTGGCCGAGGTGGCGGCCACCACTCGTACGAGGACTTTCACCAGCCGATTCTGGAGACCTATGCGCTGATCCGTGCCTGTGACAACCTGGCGCTGGTTGCGGGATCGGGATTCGGCGACGCTGAAGGCTCACTGCCATACATTACCGGCGACTGGAGCGTGGAATATGGCCGGGCGCCGATGCCGTTTGACGGCATTCTGCTGGGCTCGCGAGTCATGGTGGCCAAGGAAGCGGGAACCGCGCCGGCAGCCAAGGCGCTGATTGTCGCCGCAGCGGGCACCGCGGATGCCGACTGGCACCACACCTACGCCGGCGCGGCCAACGGCGTGATCACCATCACCAGCGAGTACGGCGAGCTGAACCACGTAATTGCGACCCGGGGTGCCATGTTCATTCGGGAAATGACCGACACTATTCTGAGCCAGCCGCGGGACAAGCGCGAGGGGCTGTTGCTCGCGCGCAAGGACGAGATTATTGCGCGACTCAACCGCGACTATATGCGGCCGTGGTTTGGCCGCAAAGCTGACGGGCGCGTGGTGGATCTGGAACAGATGACCTACGCTGAGGTGATTGGCCGCGCAGTGGAGCTGATGTACATTCGGCACCAGCGGCGGTGGACCAGCCCGTCGTACACACAGTTTGTCCTCGACTTTGTCGACCGTGTCGAGCGTCGAATGTGCATAGCGGTGCCCGACACTCCACTTTCACCTGAGCTCCGCGATGTCGACCCACTGAGCTTTGTCGAGCGGGTCGTCGAAGCGTATCCTGAGTCGGCGACGCAGCTGCTAACGTCTGAGGATGTGCAGTATTTTATCGACCTGTGCAAGCGGCGCGGACAGAAGCCGCCGCCATTCATTCCGGTGCTGGATGCAGATTTCGGCGTGCTTTTTTTGAAGGGTACAACGAGTCTGTCGGACCATCTCGACGCAGTAATCGACCAGGATCCTCAGCGGGTCGGGATTCAGCAGGGTCCGGTAGCTGCAAAATACTCGACGGTGGTTGACGAGCGGGTGAAAGACATTCTGGACAGCATCTACCACGGACACATTGCTGCGCTGATTGAGCGTCAGCACGGCGGCGACGCGTCAAGTATTCCGGTTGTCGAATTTATCGGTGCCGAGCCCACTACCGTCAATCTTCCAGCTAACGTATCTGTGCAGGAGTCGGCAACAGCACGCGTGTTTAGCTTGTCAAGCGACGCAGAGCAGCTTCCTGATTTGGATGCTTGGCTGCCGGTCCTGGCTGGACCGCACAAGAGCTGGCTGCGGGCACTGCTGACAACACCGACAATTGTGCAGAGCGGTAAATACGTCGATAATTACGTCCGTCGCATGCTGCGTGCACGTCCTGGCCAGAAAGTCACGGCTCAGCTGGAGGGCGGGCTGCCGTCGCTGCTCACAATTACCGACTCTGCTGGGATAGTGGAGCTGATGTTCGGTTGCGATGCTTACGGTGCTATCCGATTGACCGTGTATCACACGACTCTAACTGGCATTGTGGTGCAGCTCCCTATCGAGCTTAGCTACGTCCCGTCGCAGTGCCTGACGCCGATTCATGGGTCCAAGCAGCAGGAGGACAAGGCCGTACAACACTTTTCCATCGATACCTGGGTTGCAAATGCCAGCGAGCCGACGACGTTTGAGGACGTGGCTGATTCGGGCGCACTTGTCAAGTCCAATTTTAACATCACTGAGGATCACTCGCGCAGGTTTTGCGAGAGCGTTGGCAACCAGTCCTGGCAATACGCGTATTCCAGCGACGGCGTTCTGAAGGCACCAATGGATTTCGCTTACGTGGCCTTTTCAAGAGACTTCCTGCGCCTGCTGCAGTCTTCGGTATTTGGGTCCGGTCAGCTCAGCGTGGTTCACTTGTATAACGACACCAGAATGGAGGACGGGGCACTACTATTTCAAGTAGGTGACGAGCTAGAGATTGCGACGGTGATTGAAGGGTTAACGAACGTTGATCCGGGAAAGAAGATCACGCTTCTTTGCACCATTAGTTGCAAAGGACAGCGAATAGCAACGATATGGTCGTCATTCCTGAGTCGCTCACACTATATCGACACAGCCAATGCGTTTGAGCACCACCGCCAGCAGCATATATCGATTGTGCTCCCAAGCGCAGCCGAAGTTGCTGTGCTGGAGTCCAAAGAGTGGTTTGTCTACCGCAAAGCTGCTACTGCCCGACTTGCGCCCGGGACGCCAATCGAGTTCTGTCTGGACTCCGAATACCGGTTCAAGAGCAGCCGCGTGTACGCGAGCATTGTCACTACCGGTTCGGTGACTGTCCAGGGCCAGGGCGGCGCGCGCATCCATCTGGCCGACGTCGACTTCAAGTGGGGTACAGCTACCCAGAATCCGGTGCTCGAGTTCCTGAACCGTTTTACGGCCCCATCGACGCTTCGGCAGTTTGAGGACGGCGGCTATGCGCTGACAACGGCTGCCAACGCCAAACTAACGCAGGTCAGGGTTCCCAAGTCTAACGTTGGATATGCCGTCAACTCGCGTGATGGCAACCCGTTCCACCTGAATCCGTACATCGCCGACTATGTCGACCTGCCCGGAACCATTACCCATGGCCTGTGGACCAGCGCGTCAACTCGCGCCATCGTCGAAAACATTGCTGCTGGCGGCCGGCCTGAGCGCATCCGCGCCTACCGCACCGAGTTTACCGGCATGGTCTTCCCAACTGATCAGCTAACCACGGAGCTGTTCCATGTCGGCATGACGAACGGGCGCATGCTCGTCAAGGGCCAGACTGCCAAGGTTGGCGGCGGGCCAGTGATGGATCTGACGGCCGAGATCGATCAGCCGCTGACTGCGTACGTGTTTACCGGCCAGGGCTCGCAGGAGGCTGGCATGGGCATGGCGCTGTACGAGCAGTCGGCAGCTGCGCGCGACGTGTGGGATCGCGCCAACGCGCACATGCTGGCCACGTACGACATCGACCTGCTGGACCTGGTGCGCACCAACCCAAAAGAGCTCACGGTGTACTTTGTTGGCGTTGAAGGCGAACGAATCCGGCGGAATTACATGGCACTGATGAAGCACGCATCCAATCAAACAATCAGTGCAGATGCTGGCGCCGCTGCTGAATCGTCCCTGGTGCCGATAATCCCCGAGATTACGGCGCAGTCGGCCAGCTACACGTTCCGATCGCCGACAGGTCTGCTCAACGCAACTCAATTCACGCAGACATCGCTTGTATTGGTGGCCATGGCAGCGGTTGCCGATATGCGCGCAAACGGTCTGGTTCAAACCGATGCCATTTTTGCCGGCCATTCTTTGGGCGATTACTGCGCGTTGGCTGCGCTGGGGAACATCTTCACCATCGAGGGGCTACTGGACATTACGTTCTATCGCGGTCTGATTATGCAGTCAGCAGTGCCGCGCGACGCCCAGGGCCGCTCCGAGTTTGGGATGGCTGCAGTTGACCCATCGCGAGTCGGAGAGTCGTTTGGCGAGGACGCGCTGCTCCGGACCATCGATGCGATTTGTAATGGCAGTCCCGGGTTGCTGCAGGTTGTCAACTACAACGTGCGTGGCCAGCAGTACGTCGCGTCGGGCACGCTGATCAACCTGGCCGTGCTGCGTCTGGTTCTAGACGAGATGGCAGCCTCGGGCGTACCAGCGGACGCCGACATTGAGTCGCACGTGGGCCAGCTCGTGGACTACATCATGACCGAGCCAGTCAACACTGCGCCAGTGCGCGGCGTGGCAACTATTCCACTGCGCGGCATTGACGTGCCGTTCCACTCGCGGCAATTGGTTGATGGAGTGATCGAGTTCCGGTCGGCGCTGCTCACCAAAATCAACTGTGACACTGTCTCGCCGGACATGCTGTACGGCCGGTATGTTCCGAACCTGACGGCTGTGCCGTTCGAGGTCACCAGCGGATACTTTGAGATGGTACATGCGGCAACCGGATCTGCTATTGCTGACGATATTCTGCGCAACTGGAGCGACGACGACCTGCGCAATCCGGCTGAAAAGAAGCGGCTTGCAGTGGTGCTGCTGGTTGAGCTGCTGTCGTACCAGCTGGCAGCACCTGTACAGTGGATCCAGACACAGGACTGCCTATTCAATGTCTTGAAAGTCCAGCGCGTGGTTGAGATTGGGCCAAGTCCAGTGCTGTGCGGCATGGCGGCCAAGACGCTGCGCGACTCTGCGTACGCCGGCAGTCAGGTGTCGCTGCTGCACTCTGAGCGCGACCGCGACGAGATATACTACGTGCGCACTGGCGAAGAGTCCGAGGCTGCCAATGCACCTGTTGTTCAGGAGCCAAGCGTTGAGGTGTTTGAGGCACCTTCGACAGTGCACACTGTGCCGACAGCACCAGTTCCAATTTCTCAGCCGCAGAGCTCAGCTGTCGGTGCTGCGATTGACGATGTTCCGCTGTCCGCTGCCAGCGTGGTCCATGCCATTGTTG